>ML390384.1:0-21538 GCA_005239525.1 Nicotiana knightiana | reverse complement strand
ACTATTAACCATGCGGTTTAGAGATATATTCAGTATAAAAATATTTTTTCTCTACTTGGTCTGTTCAATATACGCTAAGTATACTAGCACAAGAATTTGGAGTAAAACTACTCCCATAATCAAGACAAACTATACTATAATCTTTTGTTACAATCATCAAGATATTTTGTCCAATAATGTCTTCGATTGTGAACATAGTTTATTAATTATGTGAACCGACAACTTAATCTTTTGTGCATGAGCTAAGACTCCATACACTAAATTGTCTACTACATAACTAAAACAACACACATGTACAAATGATCTATTTAAAAAAGGTAATTTATTGAATTGAATAAATTAAATAAATAATTATTTCATAAATAATTAAACAAAATATTATGTCTAAACCGCATGGTTAATAGTATATCCCAACAATCTCCCACTTAGACTCATAACCATGCGTCTACTACTCTAACACACATTCCTTTTACATGCTCTTCAAAAATCTTCTGTGGCAAGCTCTTTGTAAACAGGTCTGCCAAATTGCCCTCTGACACAATCTTCAACACTCTTGTATCACCTCTATGAGTTATGTCCCGAATTAAGTGATATTTACGCTCAATATGCTTACTCCTTTTATGACTTCTTGGTTCCTTCGAGTTTGCAACTACACCATTATTGTCACAATAAAGTACAATCGGTGCTTGAACCGAAGGAACTACATTAAGCTCTTTTAGAAAGTTCCCGAGCCAAACAGCCTCTTTAGCTGCCTCAGATGCAGCCACATATTCAGCTTCCATGGTGGAATCAGCAACACATGATTGCTTGATACTCCTCCAACTTATGGCTCCACCTCCTAGGGTAAACACATATCTTGAGGTAGATTTTCTAGAATCTCTATCTGACTGGAAATCTGAATCAGTATAGCCAATGGGTGCAAGATCACCCGAGTGATAAACCAACATATAATCCTTAGTCCTTTTCAAGTACTTGATTATATGTCTAACGACAGTCCAGTGTTCTCTTCCAGGATTAGACTGAAATCTACTAACCATGCCAACAACAAAGCAGATAGCAGGTCTAGTACATAGCATATTATACATGAGATTCCCTACAGCAGAAGCATAAGGGACCGTCTTCATCTTTTCTATCTCATCAGTCATTTTTGGGGACTGATCTTTCGACAAAGAGATTCCATGTCTAAAAGGGAGAAAGCCTTTCTTGGAATCTTGCATGCTAAACCTGGTGAGAATAGTGTCAATATAAAGTGCTTGGGATAAGCCTAATATCCTTCGCTTGCGATCTCGCTTAAGTTTGATCCCAAGGATATGTGTCGCCTGTCCCAATTATTTCATATTAAAATGTGAGGACATCCATTCCTTTACTGAATTAAACATGCTCACAGTATTTCCTATGAGCAAAATATGATCTATGTACAAACCTAAAAACGTAACTTTATCTCCATCCCACTTGTTATAGACACAAGACTCATTTTTCACATTGATCAAAATCGAATATTTTAATTGATGCGTCAAAACAAGTGCTCCATGCTCTAGAAGCTTGTTTCAATCCATAATTGATTTCTTTAGTTTACACAACATGTGCTCATTGCCACTTTTTATGAAACCAACTGGTTGTGCCATACAGATGCACTCATCAAGACTTTCATTCAGAAAAGACGTTTTGACATCCTTTTGTCAAATCTCATAATCGTAATGAGCAGCAATGGATAAGAGATTCCTAATGGATTTAAGCATGGCTACTGGCGAAAAGGTTTCCTCATAATCGATCCCTTCTTTTTTAGTAAACCCTTTTGCAACAAGCCTAGCTTTAAAAGTTTACACTTTTCCATCCACTCCTCTTTTTTCTTATAGATCCATCTACAACCAATGGGTTTGACTCCAGTAGGTGGTTCTACAAGATCCTAGACTTGATTGGAGTACATGAACTCCATTTCAGATTTCATAGCAGCAACCCATTTATCAGCATCTGTATCATGTAGTGCTTCGTTGTAATTAATAGGTTCTATGTTAGGCTCTTCAGGGATTCTATCATAAGATTCTCCCAAACGCGTAAAATGGAGAGGTTTTCTTATAATTCTCCCACTACGACTAGTAACTACAGGTGAAGTATTTTGTTGTTGAATCACAACATCATTTTCAGGAACTGAAGCGTCAATGTTATCCTCCACACCTTGCGGTGCTGGGATATCATTAACTTCTTCCTGGAGTGTAGGTTGCAGAACAATTTCAGGTTGCTCAACAATCTGAGGTTGCTCAACATTACTCTCACTACTTTGGGGTAGTGAGATGTCAGACAATTGCTCTTGTGCATTCTTCTGCCTATTGACATTTCTCTCACTACGATAATGCAGTGGTATGTCAATACTGGCTTCCGAGATACGTTCCATAGATGATTCATTAGTTACTCCATTACTTAATTCCTGTAAAACTAGTTTACTTCTAGGAATATAGTTCATTAAATAGTCCTCTTCTAAAAATCTATTATTTGTCGTAACAATTACCTTCTTTTCTTTGGGACAATAAAATAAACAGCCTTTAGTTGCTTTTGGATATCCAATAAAAATGCATACTTCTGCCCTCGATTCCAATTTATCCGCTTTCCCTTTCAGCACATTGTTGGACAACCCCAAACCTGAATGTGTCATAAACTTGGCTTGCGCCCAGTCCACAATTCTATTGGAGTTGAAGGTACTGACTTTGAAGGAACCAAATTTAGAATGTAATTTGCTATTTCTAAAGCATATCCCCAAAAGGAATAAGGCAAATCAGAATAACTTAACATTGATCTAACCATTTCCATAAGGGTCCTATTTCTTCTTTCTGGCACACCATTTTGTTGTGGTGTTCCTGGAGCGGATAATTGAGATGTAATTCCAGAATATGATAAGTATTTAATGATTCCGCCGAAAGTTATTCACCATCACGATCAGATTGCAATGTTTTGATACATTTATCATGTTGTTCCTCCGTTTTCGTCTTAAATTCTTTGAATTTCTCAAAGCATTCAGACTTACGCGCAACAGATAAATGTATCCAAATTTTGAGTAATCATATGTGAAGGTCACAAATTACTCAAAATCACTTCTTGCTTGTATATTCATAGGTCCACACAAATCACAGTGAATTAATTCTAACTTATCGCTGGCTTTATTTCCTGTTGAGTAAAAATGTCTCTTGGCCATTTACCTTCTAAACAGGATTCACATGTTAGCAGTGACTCCACCTTCAATGAGCTCAAAAGTCCATCGGAGACCAATCTCGAAATTCTATTTAGATTTATATGACCTAGACGTAAGTGCCATAAATAAATTTGGCTCAATACAGAAATACATTTTCTTTTATATGGAAGATTAATATTATTTAATTATATTGGTTGTTGTATCACACGAGGAGGAGATATATCAAGAATAAAAAAGTCATGTACTCTAGCAGCAATGTAGATAAAACGTTTATTAAACTTAATCATAGCAGAGTTATTAGCAAAATAAACATTATAACCAGCATCCATTATTTTCGAAACCGAAATCAAATTCCTTCTAATAGAAGGTACATAGAGAACATCTTTCAAAACTAAAACTCTATCACTACTAAACGAAACTCTAATATCTCTTAATGCTAAAACTGGTGTTGGCTCGCCATTGGATTGAAAAATGCAAATTTCATTCTCACTTAGCCGTCGTGTTTCCTGAAACCCCTGCAAAGTAGTGCAGATATGATTAGTGGCTCCTGAATCTACACACAAAAACATGGTAGAGACACTCGCTAAACAAGTTTCAACGACATTTAAATTTAAATTACCTTGCTTATTCAACTTTGCGAGATAGGTAGGGCATTGCTTTTTGTGATTCCCAGGTTGCTTGCAGTGATAGCACTTTCCTTTGGGTTTTTTCACACCAGTCGCACCTCCAGGTGCCAAGACCTTTTTAGCCTTCTTCTTTTTCTTACTGCCTTTCGACTTAGAAACCGAAGCTTTCTCAACATTGAGTGCCACAACCGGAGCTTGATGTTCGATAATAGATTCTACCGCTTGCAGCTCATTCAACATTTTCTCCAGTGACAAATCCATTTTGTTCATATTATAGTTCAAGAGAAATTGTTGAAAACTGTCATGCAGAGTCTGCAGGACCATCTCAACTTGAGATTCCTTATCAATCACTCCAAGGACCTCCATTTCATTCAGAAGACTCATCATCTTTAGAACATGGTCCTTGACCGATGATGCTTCAGCTATCTTGGTGTTCAAAGGGCTTTCATGGTTGTCTGCTTAGCCGCACGATTATGCTCACCGAAGATCTCTTTGAGACTTTCGAGCATGTCATAAGCAGACCTCGTAGGCTGATGTTGATGTTGCAAAACATTCGCCTTGGAGGCAAGAATGTAATATCGCGTCATCTCATCAGCCTTGACCCATTTGTCATAGGCTTCAACCTGATCATCAGTAGCATTTTCAAGTTTTTCTGGGCACTCATCAGTGATCACAAATTTGTAACTTTCAGCAATTAGGACAATATCAAGGTTTCTTTTCCAGTCAACATAATTCGGTTCTTCTAACTTGTTTTAGTTCAAAATTGAGGTAAGTGTGTTGAATTAAGACATGGTTAATCTGAGAGATATTCACATTAAATAGATCATTAGTTATGTATTTAGAATAATTAAATTCAAAAACAGCACATTACACATATAACCATGCTCATTGAACGGTTAGATTCGTTAGGGAAACTTAACTATTCATGCAAAATATCTGAGTTATGTAAGATATTTACCCCATAATTAAAACAGGACCAACTCATATGGAGAGTAAATTGTTAATTTAAGATAGGTAAATATCACTTTTATAAACTCTAGTTTCATTGAATCAACATGTAACTCAATTGGAGAGTTAATATAAGTAATCAAATAACTAGAGGCAAAACTACAGTAATCGTCTATAATGAACTTATCTGATGTGGAAGAAGACCTATGTCAACATATAAATTCATTATATTACTGTAAAACATGATTGAAAACCATGGGAATTGAACCCTACTATTACTGATTTCTTTTTTAAAAAAATCTTTTATTAAAACAATTTCCAGAAAATAAAAAAAATGGCCAAAAACCCATCTAAATGATCCTGAATGCCCAAAAAATGACGTACGTCATAAGCAAATATGATGTGTATTTATCACTGGACCGTTTCCGATGAACCTACTAAATTTGAGGTCAATAGGAGTTCGACAGAATTTCAGAATTCCAAATTCATGACCTATTTGTAGAAATCTATTTTTGGCATTTTTTAGGGTTTTGATTATTTTGATTCGTTCAGATCACATAATATACTTACGTATGTGTAACGATCCAGTCGGTCATTCCGAGAGTTATAGCCCCATTTCCTCCATTTCTGCTTATTTATGTGTGGTTTAGCTGTATTGTGTTGTATCGGGTTGGTAGGTTCGAGTCCGGAGTAGTGTTCAGAATGTAATTTGAGGTCCGTGGTAGAATTAGGCTTGAATTGATGAAATTTGAAATTTAGGAATCCTTAGGCTTGAATCCGGGGTAATTTGATGTTTGGTATTGTTTTGCGTGATTCATAGGTTCGACTAAGTTTGAATGATGTTATGGGACTTGTCGGTGAAGGTCCCGAGGGCCTCAGATGTGTTTCGGATGGTTAGCGAATGCGTTTAGCTATTGAAAAAGATGATGATATTGCTGGTGTTTGGTTTCTGAAGTTGGAGAGTGCGGACCGTGTTGAATTTACGTGGACAACGGAAGGATTTTGCGGAGGCCACAGGATTCCGCAGTCAGCGGTGGAGGCTGGTACGGACAACGAAAGATTGGTCGCGACTGTAGGAGCTGCAGATTTTTGCGGTTCGGCTAGAATTCCGCAGACCGCGGATAGACATGCGTGGTGGCGGTAGAATTTGGCGGTCAGCGAAGTGAGGATCCGAGGGGTGCACTATAAATACGAGGTTCGGGGTTTTATTTCATATTTTTGACCTAAGGAGCTCGGTTTGTGGAGATTGTTAGAATGTTTTTCAAGAAATTCATCGGGGTAAGCTATTCTAAATCGGATTTGGCTAATACATCAATATATCATTGAATTCATCATTCGATTACTGAATTGGGGTGAAAATTGTGAAAAAATTGTAGAAACTTCATAAAATTGATTTTTGAGAGTTGAATGTCGTTTCAAAGTCGGATTTAGATAAATTTGGTATGGTTGGACTCGGTGAGTGAATGGGTTTTCTAGTTTTGTAAATTTTATCGGATTTCGAGACGTAGGCCCGGGGGCCGGTTTGACCGAATTCGGGATTTTTGGTCTAATTTGATAATTGTCATGTGGGATTCATTCCTTTAGCGTATATTGATGATAATATACTGATTTTTGATAGATTCGGAGCTTTAGGAGACCGAGTCGAGGGGAGAGGGCATCCCAGAGTAGGATTCTACGTTGTTAAGGTAAGTAACAGTTTTAACTCCGGCTTTGAGGGTATAAACCTAGAGAATTGATATCATGTGACTGTTTGGAGGTGATACCCACACTAGGTGATGGGTGTGTGGGTGTACGCCATGAGGGATTGAAACTTGGTCCGTCCCGTGAGGCTGTGAGGCCTAATTTCCATTATCTGTGTTTATGTGTTTACATGTCTGTTAAACTTGATTGCCTTCATGTTAGAGATCATGCTTAGGCTTTATTCATGATTACATTAGTTGTACTCAGTCATAGAACTTCTTGTACATGTTTACCTCGGTCTCTATTATCTTGCCGATACACTGTAATACTTGATTTGGACTGCTTTCTCTTATTTGTTGAAAACTGTGAGACTGGAGAGGTACATGACTGAGTGAGGCCGAGGGCCTGCTCTGAGACATTGTACTATAGCATGTGAGTTTTTCGTGCGGATCCATATTGTACTGTAGCAAGTGAGTTGTCCGTGCGGATCCAGATATGATGTGATAGAACGTGAGTTGTCCGTGCAGATTAGCGCTTGGGCCGTGGGAGCCCCTCCGGAGTCTGAACACCCCCAGTGAGCGCAAGTACCTATTGAGTGTGTGCATTGAGGTATGAGTGAATGAGTGACATTGCTATGAGGTTTCATTTATTGTTGTTGTTATTGCATTATCTGCTAATTGCCTTGTAGTATTTGCTGATTCCTGAAATTTACCTGTCTATTCTTAAATGTGAAAAGTATTAATTGAATTGTTCTGCTTAGCTCATCACTACTACTCGGTTCCTTAGTTATTTCGATTACTTGCTAGGTCGGTTGTACTCATACTACACCCTACACTTTATGTGCAGATCCAGGTGAGTTAGAGCGCAGTGATCGTTGAGTTCAGGCCGACTATTTTTGGAGACTGCAAGGTAGCTGCTAGCGTCCGCAGGACCTTGTTACTCCGTCTATCTTCTATTCCTCTTTTTGGGTTGTATTGACAGTCGTACAGTTCATATATTAGTTATGGATTTAGACGCTCATGACTTAGTGACACTCCGATGTTTGGGGCTCGTTTTCCGCATTATCATTCTTTTTTTTCAAATTCGAAATTATGTTTGACTTTTATGGAAACTTCTAATATGGAATATTTTCTTACTTAGCTCTCATAAGTTAATTGGTAGTATTTTTGGAAATAGGTTTGCCTTGTATCACGATAGGCGCCATCACGACATGGTTTAGATTTGGGTCGTGACAATATGTTAATTCATGATTTCAGAACTCAAAATAATATTAATATTACAGTGTTATAAAAAACATTTTCGAACAAAATTGTAAAAAACAGAATGTTTTTCACCCATTCAAAAAGTCACTGTTCAAAATTTCGTTCATTAATCCATAATTTCATAACTAATAGCATTCAAAACAACCACGTTTTTATTAAAAACAACACTCTTATTCAACAAAAACGTAATAAAAAGGATTGTTATTAAATATAACACCACTGTTTATGCATATGTATATTAATTCATAATTCTAGAATTAAAATACTAATAAAACAATCACGTTTTTGATATAAAATAATCATACCAAACATGTATCATTAAACAACATGTTTTAATATTACTCTATTCATGTTGTATTACATTATCTAGTTAGATGTAAGACGACGTCTGATACCAATTGTTAGAACATGCGCAGGTCAAGCAAGCAAACAACCAGGCATCAAATACATGTAAACTAGACAATGATACAATTATGAAATTAAAAAATACGTTTCTCTTGAAATCGTTGCACAAATCCTCCACGCAACAAGAATCCAGGGTTGCAATCTTCTGCTATGGTCCTAGTAAGACCTTGGACGAAATTGCTTTGAGTGGGCAAGAACAATACAACTCTAAATAGTAAGTTATTGGGTGAAATTAGTCTTCCTTAAGTAGACTCGTTTTTTGCCAAAAATAAGGCTCTTAAAACGTATAGGATTCTACTTGTGCAAGTAGAATCCTACTCTAACTCTACCAGATGACTTTTCTCCCAAGTCACTTTTTACCCAAGTCAGTCCAGATTTTTACTAGGCATAGCAGGGACCACAGAAATAATAAGAGGCTACTAATTATAGTATTAATTCGGAATTTGGCATGAATCAATTCTTACTATAATCAATTGCAGTTTATTCCACTAAAAGACTGCAATTGAACTCCTCAATATGAATTTCAAAAATTCACTAACACTTATTTTAACTCCCCATGTTAAGATTCCAAATACCAGTTAATTAAATTAAATCACTGAAAATTTAATATAATCAACTAATTAAATTCTTATAATCCCGCTTAAACTATTTCATGTGACGGATACAAAATTCACCGGCCGGGTTTTCACATGAAAACTTATAAGCTTACATAAAGGTGTATCGCCAAACTCAAAACTGAGTCATAGATTGTCACGACCCGAAATCCCACCTTCAGGCCGTGATGGCGCCTAACGTTGCACCCGCTAGGCAAGCCAACGTGATCACTGAATTAATTTATTAACAAGTGAAAATAATAAACACTGACTAGATAATTGAGATAAAGTGCGGAAGCATTAACAAAAATCTAAATAACAATAGCTAATAATGAAGAAATCCCTTTAAGTACAAAACACAGAAATTGAGTCACAACCTCACGAACCAGTCTAAGATTTAGCTAAAAACAACAGTTTGAAATAAAATGATATATCTATCTGGAAACACATAGATGACAGAATGAAAGATACACATTGACACCGAGATCCACGAACACCTGCGGAACTACCTCGGTGTCGTCTGAAATGGACTGAAGGACACTCCCCCTAACGATGTCCACTGGGTCCGGCTGCGTAATCTGCACAACATAGAGAAGTGCAGGTGTAGCATCAGTACAACCGACCCCATGTACTAAGTAAGTGCCGAGCCTAACCTCGGCGAAGTAGTGACAAGGCTAGGACACGACAACAAATTGTACCTGTGTAGTTCAATAGTATAGCAGAAAATAAACAAGAATACAGTTACAGGGAAGAACATGCTGGGGATAAGAGGGGAAACAATTGCTAACACAGTAGAATCAAGTACTAACTGGAACGTAGAAGTAAAACAGGAAATAACAACCTGAAACAAGTAAAATCTACAGGAGAAGGCACGGCATGACCCCTCGTGCATAACCTCAAAATCACACGGCACGGAATGTCCCCTCGTGCATAAATAATAATCACTCGGCACGGAATGTCCCCTCGTGTATATATAATAATCACTAGGCATGAATGTCCCCTCGTGCATATATAATAATCACTCGGCACGGAATGTCCCCTCGTGCATAATGAATATAAAAGAAACCATTTATATAAAAGTTTAACAATGCGACATTTCAAATGCACAGAAGTTATCAACAAAATTCTATTGTCCCGGTAAGGGACTCAGCTATAACCAATCTCACTCAGAAGTATAATATCAACAGTAAAACCCTCAACCGAACACATAATCAATAACTTTCTACGTCATGAAGTAACCTCAAGATACCATTTCCAAGGTTCCAATAATTCACAACACAGAGAATATCAAAGAACACTAAATAACTCATCAAAATTCGACTCACGGGCATGCTTGACCACAACGTATAGGTACCTGTCACATGACCTATACGTTAGACATGAATTACACATAGCAAATAAGACTCTATACATATTCCCTCAAGCTAAGGTTAGGCCAAACACTTACCTCGGCTCCAAGAATACAAGTCAAGCCTCAATCACGGCCTTTCCTCTTGAATCCAACTCCGAAACTATAATATCTAGACATAATTGACTTAATAACATCAATAATTATTCAATAACTCAATCCCAAAGGCTAATTATACATTTCCCATAATTCTTCCAAAAATACCAAAATTCGGCCCCGGGCTCGCTTGGTCCAAACTCGAGGTTCGGACCAAAACCCGATAACTCATTCCCCCATGAACCCGAATATTCAATTTGTTTTGAAATCCGACCCCAAAATGAGGTTGGATTCCCAAAATTTCCAAAAGCCCTAACTCTACCCAAAACCCCCAATTTCTACCCTTGATTCCATGTGTTTAGGCCTAGAATTTAGTGATTGATGAAGGAAAATGGAAGAAACTAGAGTTAAGAATACTTACCTATGAAGCTATGGTGGAATGGTCTCCTAAGAATCGTCGAGTGGAGAAGAAGAAAAATGGTGAAATAATGTGAAAATCCCGTATGGTATTTTGTTTTTGAACATTAAAAATCACTGGGCGAAATTGGCTATCGCGATCGCGACATGTGCCATGCGATCGCGGAGAGTACTGGACTTAGACTTATGCGGTCGCGAAGTGAAGGTTGCAATCGCAGAGAGACCGGAAGTGGACCCACGCGATCGCGGACAGATTGGTGCGACCGCAAAAGGAAAAATACCCAGCCCCCTCCCTAGCTCTCCTATACTCTACGCGATCGCGGAAGTGCCCATAGAGTCACAGAAAACCCCCTCACACTACACTACGCGATCACGGGGCAACCTATGCGATCGCATAGTGTAAAAACCTCAGACACCAGAAACAGCCCCAAAAACCAGATTTTTCATCCTTTTTTCACCCCGACACCTACCCGAAACTCACCCGAGCCCTCGGGGCTCAAAACCAAATATACGCACGACTTTAAAATCATCCTACGAACTTATTCGAGTAATATAACCACCAAAATAATATCAAAAACAATGAATTAAACTCTAAAATCTATAGAATTTTCTCAAACTTCATAAACTTCTAAATTTTCTAATTTTGATCTGAAACACGTCAAACCAAGTCCGTTTCTTTCCAAATTTTACAGATAACTCACATAACACATATTGAACCTGTTCCGGGCTCCAGAATTATAACACGGGCTCAGTAACACAGATTTCACATCAAAGTTCATTTTCAAAAGTCTTTATTATTTCCAGAAAACAATTTCCTTTAAAAAATTATTTCTCGGACTTGGGACCTCGGAATTCGATTCCGGGCATACGCCCAGGTCCCATATTTTTCTACGGACCCTCCGGGACCGTCAAATCACGGGTCCGGATCCGTTTACCAAAAATATTGACCAAAGTCAACTTTATTCCATTAATTATCATCAATTCAACTGTTTAACACATTTTCACATAACGGCTTCCCGGCTACGCGCTCGGGCTGCGCACGCACATCGAGGTGAGATTAACGGAGGCTTTCGGGGCCTTAGAACACAGTTTTTGCTAAATTAACACAAGATGACCTTTTGGGTCATCACATAGATTCTATCAACTAATTATTATTTCACAAATGTTATTCGTTATTGTCCAATCTATTAGGCATACACTAACACTGAATAGAGTTGTACCTTTTGATAAATAAAAATAATAAACAAATCACATTGATCATAATAATTATATCAAGATTAGAAGTATACGCTAAGTATACTAGTACAAGAAGTTGGAGTAAAACCACTCTCATAATCAAGACAAATTATACTATAATCTTGTGGTGCAATCATCAAGATATATTGTCCAATAAAATCTTCGATTGTGAATATAGTTTATTAATTATGTGAGCCGGCAATTTAATCTTTTGTACATGAGCTAAGACTCCATACACTAAATTGTTTACTACATAACCAAAATGACACACATGTAACTAATGATTTATTTAAAAAAGGTACTTTATTGAATTAAGTAAATTATTGTTTCATAAAAAATTAAATAAAATATTATGTTTAAACTGTATGATTAATAGTATATCTCAATAATTACCAAGTCTGAAGCATTTACCAAGGATAGGTACGAGACCATAATTGTTTGAATGTTGTTATCCAAGTAAGTGGTAAGGTAGAGTATTTAGATTCTAAAGTACATCATTATTCAAGATCCAAGATCAGGACTTATCCAAGAGTAGTTAATTAGCACATAACCAAAATATATGAAATAAACGACTACAGAGCAATTATGAAAATTTAATCACAAATCATCATGATATGATTAAGAAACAACTAGTTGAAGAGATTCACAATCAACTGAAGTGACACTCCGTCTCAGGTGAAAACAAAAAAACAGAGAAAAAGTATATTTAGACTATGCCAATTTTCGGAGAAGTATTTGATTAGTACCTTTATAGTAACATTACGGTTATTCTGAGCTCAAATTACAATAAATAAGTGATTTATAGTATGACTTTGTTGCGTATTTTTTAAAGGGTGTGAATGGGAAATGGAAGAGACACATTTTGGATTGCACTTTTTTATAGCACCCTTCCTTTCTTTATAAATTTAGAGGTTTGGCCTCATTTTTTAGATATGGAAAATCTGAAAACTTCTCCCTTCTTTTCTACATTGTTCCATTATTTTTCAAATAAATATAAGTGTCAAGTATGATTTGCTCCATTTGTTGAGTTCGCTGAAATTTTGTGATTTGTAATGCCGCTATCACAGAATAATTATTTTGTTCTATCCTGGGAGGAATTAATCCATAACTTTGGACAACAATGAGGAGATTAAATTCCTTAAGGACACACTGTAAATTCAGTGGCTCGGAAATTATTTTACGATTTATTTATTGAACTAACATTTGTTTGCTTCTCTGATTTTCTGATTTTGAACCCAATAATACCAACATATATAATGGCACGTGTAGGGTTGTACATGGACCGGGTTGGTTTGGGTTTTATCAAAACCAAATTAAACCAATTATATCGGTTTGAATTGGTTCGATTTTGTCGGGTTTTTTGAATTTTCGGATTTTTTGTTACTTACAGATTATTTCAATCTTACTTTGTTAAATATTTGATAATTAAATATATATTTACTAAAAATATAAAAATTTGATAAACATATTATCAATTAAAATATTCTTATGAAATAATTCTATTAATAACACATAATTATTATTTTTTTTAGTCGTCCGCCAAAATTTTTCGTTGATATACACATTCAGGTTAACCGAATTTAGTAATTAAACATAAAAATCAATATGATACCTAAATATTAATAAGCACTTCACATTCGAAAAAGATATAAGAATTTAATAGATCTTAACATATGATATGAATATGAAAGAACAAAGAGATAGACGCATTTCAGTAACACTTAATAAGAAAGTGATCATACAACTCATTAATTAAGGTCAATAAATATGGAGCACTTCATATTCTATTAAAATTTATATCCCGCAAGAGAATCCCAAATATTTCTAGATATTTTTTTAAAGAAAATTCTATATAAAATCTTAAAAGTATATATAAAAATTATATATTTATATGTCGGGTTGGTTTGAGTTTTTTTACTCAATACCAAATCAAACCAAACCAAATCACGTAAGATTTTTTAATCGGTTTGATTTGACTTTTTGATTTGGTGCGATTTTTCGATTCGGTTTGTACACCCCCTAGGCACATTTATTACACTCGAACAAATTAAGGAAAACAGGTTCAAGTATGAAACTTTCGGTTCTTATACTCGAAACCTTATTCATTTCGAACTATCACAAAAAACAAAATAAAATTGTAATTACAGCACATCAATAGTTATCGTTTACAAAATACTAAATCACAAATGGGCAAGACATGCATTGAACATGCATCTTCCTAAAACAAAAATTAAACAACTGATAAGAAGATAAAAGAATCATTTTACTTCTCAAAATATAAATTAAGAAGTTCTGCACGTGGAAGATAGCGTTAGATGTTCCTTCAAAATAAGCTTCAGTACCTTGCACACTAGCGAATTCAGAATTTTATGCATGCGGGTTCAATCTTAGAAGTATATAACTTTAGTCGTAAAATAGTAATTGTCAAGTGAGTTCAAATAAATATTTATACAAAATTTACACAGCTTTAATCCCAATTTATACATATACACAGTATTATTTTTTGGTAAAGCGGATTCAGTTGAACCCGCTAGCCACCGCCACTGACCCTGCATGTGCAAAATAAAAAGTAGAAGTCATCATCTTAATTTCAAGGAGGTAAAATCTAACAGATATGAAGTAATTAATAATACGAAGAATAAAGAGTTTTTCAGAGAGATGTAAAACTTCATGCGATTGCAATGGATGTGGACCTTAAAGCTATTATTTCCCATGGATGTAAAACTTCAATTATTGTTGCAGAATCCTCAGCAGCAATACTGCAATTATGTAATTCAATTGACTCCAAAGTACAAATTTCCCCAAACTCTTGAATTAGAGTTTGCAAATTTTGAAGCTCTGAGATTGATGCAGGAAGATCGACGTAACATTTAACTGCAAGGTATCTCAAATGAAATAATTTTGTAATCATAAGTGGAAATAAATTGATCTCGTTAGATTCATGGAACAAGGCCAGTACCCTGAGAAGGTTGAAACAGGAGAAAACTTGTGCTACTAGACGAGGGGTTGGCATTATGTCGCGAACGCTGAAACGGGAAGGTTCCTTAAATGAATAAAACAAGTAGAGAGATCTGGCAACCGGGAACAATCATCAAGGGTTTGAAAACTGAAGCGATGGACGTTATGCTTTTGTGCTGGAATTTAGGCACACAAATTTATAACATAACCAAGTTACAGAAATTTAGGCATGCTTTCAGTTGACTAGACAGCTCAAGGTGATAAGACAAGCACAGTTTTGAACAGTTTAACATATATATAACTCAATGTATTCTAACATGCCAATGCATTAACAGTGTGAAATGTATAATGTGCTCCCACTCTCATATACTCAGTACTATATATGGCTCGTATGGCCCAGGGAAGATCCATCCCAGAATATATACACATCCGATAGAAGTCACTCAGTTCTGAGGAAGGCCGATCCAGCCCTATGGAGAAGATCCATCTCCAGATAATGATACACCTCACAACCACTCGGTACTGTATATGGCTCAACGGCCCAGGGAAGATTCATCCCAGAATACGTATACACATCACTGACATAAGTCGCTCAGTACCGAAGAAACATGCCAATCCAGCCTCATGGAGAAGATCCATCTCCAAATATAAACACTTCGGACAAGATCCATGTCCAGGGAAGATTTATCTCTCAAATATCACTATGCTTACTGGGGGTGTGTTACAGACTCCGGAGGGGCTCCTACAGCCCAAACGCTATCATAAGCCAGATCCAGGCATAATCAATATAACATGCTGCGGCGTGCAGCCCGATCCCATATCTGTCACTCAATATCAGGCTCTCGGCTCACTCAGTCATCACTCTCCAGTCTCACTCACATGGGCTCACAAAGCATGAACTAGCCCGAATCAATGATATAATGTGTAAAATCAACAACTACCGAGACTGAGACATGATATGATATGCTACGACAAGACTGAGTATATAATATCAATGAAACACATGAGATGACAGTAATAAATGACCACTCGGGTCCCAACAATATCGACGTGAAGCCTTAACATAATATCTAGCATGGTTTGCATTAAGACGACCGCTCGGGTCTCAACAGGATCGGCGTGAAGCCTTAACATAATATCTAGCATGATTTCCAACATATTTACTTTAATCATATTGATAGAAGCACAAATATCAACAAGAAAGAACCACTAAACGGTGTCATGGAATGAATCAGGTCACAAGTCTCACGGTCCACGCCCACACGCCCGTCACTTGGCATGTGTGTCACCCAATTCTAATCACATAACACATAGTTTGGGGTTTCGAACCCTCAGAACCAAGTTTGGAAGCGTTACTTACCTCAATCAAGCCAAAACTCTACTTCGCAATGCCCTTGTCGCTCGACTCAGCTACAAATCGCCCCGAATCTAACTAACATCAGTATTATATCATTAATATATATTAAAGGAACGAAGCCCACATCAAAATTATTAATTTACATCACAAATCCCGAAATTGGCCAAACCCGATCTCCGGGCCCACGTCTCGAAAACCGAGAAAAATTACAAAATTGAAATCCTTATTCACTCACGAGTCTATTCATACCAAATTCATCAAAATCCGACCTCATATGACCCCTCAAATCCCCAAGTCAAACCTTCAAATTTTCAAGCCCTAACCCCTCAATTTTTACCATTAAATCCTAGAAATTTCATGCTTAATTAACTAAAAATCACCATAGAATCGAGTATTAGGTCCAAAAACGTTACCTCAATGTGTTTCCCCTTGAATCCCTCTTCATAATCCCTCAAAAAGCTCCAAACCCGTCTTCAAAAATAGTGGAAATAAGAAATTTTGCGAAGGCTGGAATTTATATGCTCTGCCCAGGAGTTCCGCACTTGCGGTCACTTTGCTCGCACCTGTGGACTCGCACGTGCGGTCCCAGGTGCACATCTGCGAGTTCCACTTATCTCCCAGCTTCCGCACCTGTGCCCCAAGCCTCGCAGGTGCGGTCAACCACTCCGCTCCTGTGTCCAACTCCGCATTTGCGGTCACTTCCCGCTTCTGCGACCATCGCACCTGAGGTCCCTAATCCGCAGGTGCGGACACACCAGAAGCAGCAGCTTCAACTGCCAAAACCAACTTCCAACTTCTCTGATAACCATCTGATACCATCCCGATCCCCTCGGGGCCTCAACCAAAAATACCAACAAGTCACCTAACATCATCTGAACTTAGTCGAATCCTCGGAACACTTAAAACACCGAATTAACCCGAAATTCAAGCCTAAGGATTTTTAAACTTCCGAAATTCGCCAACGATGCCAAAACCAATAAAACCACGCCCGAATAACCTGAAATTTTGCGCACACATCACAAACGACACTAAGAATCTGTTCCAACTTCTAAAATTTCATTCCAACTTTGATATCAAATTTTCCACTGCCTACCGGAAATCGCCAAAAATCCAATTTCGCCAATTCAAGCCTAATGCTACCACGGACCTTCGAATAACATTCTGAACCCACGTCTAAGTCCCAAATCACCTAACGCAGCTATCCAAACCATAAAAATGAAATTCTGAGATCATTTAATTATAAGTCAACTTTCGGTTTACTTTTTCCGTTAAATAACCAAACTTAAGAGACTAAGTGTCTCATTCTTTTCCGAAAATCACTCTGAGCTTGAGCCAATCGACTCGACACCACATAATAGAGCTGAACAATAATAATGAAGCAGAAATGGGGGAAAACGAGGTTAAACTCTCAGAACGACCGGCCGGGTCGTTACACCAAATGCCCCGAATTTAGCCATATGCAGTACGAGGTAATCAACATAGGCTAAAGGAATCAATTCCATAAGGAAAACATGAAATTCTAAACCAAAAATCAGAAATAGGATCAACCCTTCCCCCCTCCCCTCCCCTCCCCTCCCAGGACCCTGTCTTGAAATCCGACAAAAGTCACAAAACCCGAAAGCCCATTCACTCACGAGTCTTACCATACCAAATTTATCAAAATCTGACACCATTTGGTCATCCAAATCCCCAAAATCCACTCTCCAATTCTCAAGCCCTAATCCCCAAATATCACTTCAAAATCTCGCTAATTAGGTGGGGAAACAAGATTATGATAAAAAAAAAAACGTGTACAAGAATATTACCTTAATAATCCCCTCGAAAATCCTCTCCAAAATCGCCTAAGTCCGAGTCCAAAATGTTGAAATGAGACTATGTCACACCTCCTTTTTTCACTACCCCCGGATTAATGAAGGGGTAATAAGGGTGGGATAGGGGAGTTTTTCCACTTTAAGTGACCTTATTCGATTTTGAGATTATTTATTGATTTCAGAGTCGCCACTCAGATTTTTTACGGTGTTCGGGGACACCATTTATTTATTAAAATCCCAAATCGAGAAAATTTTTAACTCTTTTAAAAATGTCTGCTAACCAGAAATCCGGATAAGGAATTCTGTTAACCCAGGAGAAGGTGTTAGGCACTCCCGAATTCCGTGGTTCTAACACGGTCGCTTAACTATTAATATTTGCCTGATTATCTGATTAATTACGTGTTTTAAACCTATTGTGCATTTTAAACCTTTTGAACCGCTTTTAATATTTATGGAATTATTTTGAAATAAGTCACGATGTCATGCACTTACTTGTTTTTGGACACATCATAACTACGCCACATGAAATGCACCCCCAATTACAACATGTAATTTTTATTATTGTTTTGAGTTAGAGTCGGGGACATGAGTTGCCACACCCGAGTGGGATTTACGTATCGTGACCATGCCACAGGAACCGTTCCCATGTCACGGTGATTATTATTAATCGCGATTTAAGCAAGTTACGATGTTCTATGAGTCATTTTAGACTAGGTTTGGGATAAATGTAAAAGAGTTCATAATTAAGGAGTTATTTGATGGAGTTAAGTATATATATTAATTATTGGGAGCATATCCCATGACATAAGTTGGATTACTCTTTCAACTTTTCAAAAGGGAATACAATAACTGACAGCTTATGCAAAATTACTTTCAAAGAAAGAATGAATTCCCTTATGCATGGAAAGGCGGCAATTGGTCTTTTAGAAAAATGAACCCACGAATCAATTTTAACTAAAAAAAAATAAGTTCAAGGTTGATGAGGCATTCACGTAATGTTAAAGCAGACATACATAGGCACAAAGGGCATAATTTTCAAATTAGCATCAATCAACTTATCAAGATAATTTTAAACAAAGGCGCGATTAATAAATTAGCAGCGTAGCAGCGGACAACAGTTTCTTCATACCCAAACAACTTTTCTTTTCTTGTTTTTTTGGTCATCCAGAAAGTTATAAACAAAGGTAGAAATAATGACAACTTTGCATCTTTTTTTTTTGTTTATTTTTTCTGCTTTTGTTTTTCAGCTGCTGTGTGTACACGTGAGTGAGGATTCTGGTTTTCTCGCCGGATTTCGGCAGTGTCTCTAAGAGGAGATGAGGGCCCTTTTCATGGTGTGCGGCTGGCTTAACAGAGGGATTTCGGAGTCGTGTTTGGATCTACTTTGTAGTAAGATTTGCTACGATTTGAGGCTGGTATCGTGGCTGTTTTTCAGCATTGTTTTAGCCGATTTTTGCAGGCTGTTTTGGACCAGTTTTCGGTTGATCTTGGTGAAACAGGGGTGGGGGTTGACGCTGGGTTCTCTATGGGAGGAGGGTTTTCGATTTTTCTTGGTGCCGATCGAGTGAGGAAGACGATGGAAAGGGGAAAACGGTGCTCGCCCTCATCAGAGATTTTTTTTTTTTTTTTTTAGGTCTAGCCCCCCCTTATGTCTTCAGAAAATGGGGTCCTAAATAGAGGCGATTTGGGCTTAGCGGGTGTGGGCTTCCGATTTGGGCTTGGGTAGGTCTTTTAAGATATTGGGTCACTGATTTTGGGGTCCAAATTAATGCAATGAAGGTAAGCCCAACTCTTGTCTTTCTTTTAAATATCAGATTTTGCAAACTCTAGCCATTTAAAACTCAAACTTCAATTGAATCTAATTTTTATATGGCTAGCCTATTTATTTTATTTTATCTAATCATGGACTAACGCAACTAATTAATTAATTGATCTACGAATGCAATTTTAATTTTTAGAAGATGCATTTACAATGTAATTAAATCCTAAAATGAAGTTTAAAATCTAACATGCTAATGAAATCAAGATTCGAACATTTTTTATGATTTTTATTTTATTTTATGACTTTAGAATTATTAAACATGCATGGAATGCAACTAAATAAAGAAAAGTTCCTAAAATTTATTAATACTATTTTTGATTATTTTTAGGAGTAATTTACTTGTAGGGAAAAAATTGGGTGTTCACAGACTAAAATCGCGAACCTTTGTTTTTAAACCTTCTGCTCAGACTTTTCGCAGCTGCGGCCATTTATCTGCACCTGCGGAAAAATTCCGGCTCCTGCGGAGGTCACTTATCCAGCTGCCTCCACTTCAGCAATCATAGGACCGCATCTGCGCCTATCGCAGGTGGTGGGAACCCATCGCACCTGCGGCTCAATCTCGCACATGCGCCGACCTGCCCGCTTCTGCGACCATTGCAGGTGCAGGATAATCTTCGCATCTACGACCTCTGCTCAACTCATCCTTGGCCGTTTCTGCGATTCCTTCCCCGCTTCTACGGGCTCGCACCTGTGGTGCCCACTCCGTAGGTGCACTTACACCAGCAACAGCAGCATTTCAGCTGTTTCACAAATTCCAAACCAAGTCCGTTAACCTCCCGAAATCAACTCAAGGCCCCCGGGACCTCAACCAAACATACCAACAAGTCATATAACCCAATACGAACTTAGTTGAACCTTCGAATCACCCAAAACATATCAAAACACAGATTACACCCGGATTCAAGCATAAAGAACTTCTAAACGTTTCAGTTACAAAATAACAAAAAAAAGCTCTCTAGCTCAGGCGATTTGCGACTGGAGGCGACAGAAGAGAGAACCCAGCCTCGATCACTTTCATGGCCAATTTGGCCGGTGGCCAGCCACCCACTGTGGCTGGGCTGCCTCCCCCACCACCCCCTAACATCACCCAACCACCCACGACTTCAAACAACACAGCCACACCCAGGGATTATGCGAAACTGTTTAAACCATGCACGTTGAACATTGCCATGCAAGAACAGGCTGTTGTGGATCCAATACCAGTGAGGCGAGCCTCGTTCCTTCAAGGACAACCCATGGTGAAGTTCATGGAGTCAGAGGTAGATCGTATGAATATTATCGAGGGCCTGAAGTTTGCTGTGGTATGCAAATTCTCTTATGGATGGCCAGAAATACAAGAATTACGCAGAATAATCCCCATGCAATGTGGTATTAAAGGAGAGTGCAATATAGGCTTTCTTAGAGATAGACATGCGTTGGTTCGATTAACATTATGGCAAGACTATATTGATTTTACGTCGAAATCAGTTTATTATGTTAAAGATAAGTTTGGGAAGAAATATCAATTGAGAACTCTACTGTATGATGTTAAATTTAAGCCGGGTGAGGAGACTCCTAAAATGATGGCTTGGATTTCTTTTCCAAACCTGTTGCCAACTTTCTTTGTAAAGGAGTGTCTGTTCTCTCTTGCTTATGATGTTGGTACTCCAATACATCTTGATTTAGCTACTGTGCGCAAGACTCGACCCGGCTGTGCTCGTGTTAAGGTGTTGGTGGACTTATTAGCAGAGCGTCCTAAAAAGGTTAGAATGGATATAGAAACTGATGGAACTGGGGAGATTAGGACTGAATGGAT
>ML390383.1:178998-221961 GCA_005239525.1 Nicotiana knightiana | reverse complement strand
ATAAGGTAAAAGAAAAACAAAACAAACAAAACAAAAAAAAAACAAAAATTAGGCATTTACAGGGCTTAATCGAACACCGAACTCAAGTTCGGCAACTCAAAGTAGGGATCAGGTCTGGCTGAAACATGCACACCTCGGGGAACGAATCGAAGGTCTGACACGGTCTGCTTCGAGGTAGTGTCATTTCGATGATACTCAAGAAAGAGGGGGAATCCCTCAAAGACATAGAGATCAAGGCGTAAAATTTGGATAAGATTTGTACGAAATAGTACAAATCCGTACTAAGTTGTTATACAGTTGTACCAATAGAATTCTTACCCTAAATAGAAATGTATAAGATTTTCCCCTCCTACATAAAGGGAACCCAAATCATTTGTAAAGATCATCTCACTACTGGCAAAAGAATATTCTATCTTACTCTACTCTTTTACTGTGCTCCTGACACCAAAATTTTAGGCCTTTGACTACCCCAAAAAAGTGTAACCTAAACTAGAAAAAGTTGTGAACTTTGGTCAAAAGCCACACTTTTTCGACTTTAGGCAATGCTTTTTATGGAGGTGGCCAAAAGAAGCGTAACTTTTGACCTAAGGGCACGCTTTTCAAATGCGTGGCCTATTAGTTAACAAAGACAACACTTGTTACGCCCCATATGCCAACGCTTTTATACCCTACAGCTACACATAAAAAGCGTGGCCTTTGTTACCGTTTAGACCACACTTGTTAACCGTGGATTCTAAAGGAACCCCTAGAAAACGTGGTCTTTGGTAGACGTACAGACATATAGCCACACTTTTAAAGCGTTGCAATTTTGGCTAGGCTATACAATTTATTTTTTATTTTTTTAAAAAAATTACATTTTATATATAGCATATAATTACAATTATTTCAAGCATATACACTATTATCATATATTTTGATGATATAAAAAACTAAATTAGCTGATAAATACCAAAAATAATAATTCAAATGAATACACATACTAATAAAACAGTGTGTCAAAATACCCATTAACAATAAACTTTTCAAAAGTGAGTATATTCATATAGTATCATGAATATTAGACATCTTAATTATCCAAAAATTATTCGCATTCACATTAAGATCAAATTGACTTTCGGACACCATTTCCAATTGCATCACCCGCTTTCTCCTACACATAAAAAAAAATTAATAATTAGGTAGAAACTAAACTTTAATCGTTCGTCTAGAAGAACAAAGACTAGGATAGCATATAGCAGCACCATATTTTATATATTTTTCAGTTATATATAAATAAAAATTGACTAATGAGTACAATAAACAAAATATAGTAGTCTCATTTCACTCACCTAAACACTCATCCCATGTTTTGCATAATCACAGAAGATAGTTCTGTCACGTACAACATGATTCTACAGCTTCCAAGATTCATGATTTAATGTTGTTAACAAGAATTATTAGCTTTTGGGGGGGGAGGGGGGGGAGGATGGGCATTGTTAGCACAGCTCTGTCAGAGGAGGCATTATCAAAATGCATTCAAAGAATCCACGGTTAACAAGCTTCCTGGTTTGAGAATGGGCATTATCAAAATGCATTTGAAATATGGGCATTATCAAAATGCATTCAAAGATTCCTGGTTGACATGTCAAAAGTGAAACATCAAGTAGTTGGCTAACTAAATAAAACTGAAAACTTTTTTAGGACAAGGACTGGGACAAATAATTAAAAGCCAAAAACTTGGTGAATATGATAAATTCACAGCAGCAAACAATGGAGGAGCTAGGCTAAAAAAATTTTTCTAGATGATCATGTTAACCTAAGCGTGAAAATGACGTATGTTTGGACATTAGTAGTAATTAATTAACAGTCAGACATATGCAATAATTCAGCAAAACAAACAAGTAAAACAGCAAATAACATCAAACTATTGGCAATTTTCATTAATTAAGTATTTGACCGTAGGTTGACATGATATAAATAAAGATGAAGATGCGTCCTTGTTTCTAGTTACAATAGTTCAAACCTTAGTTTAAATGCCTATAAACAAATAATTAGTAGGATTTCAAGTCATTATCAATCCACATATTTAATTTAATCATAATCCATTTAATCATAGAAATAATGTGGTCAGGTGATGAATAATTCAACAACAGTAACAATCCTAGCATTCATGGCGTCTTTCAGCTGATATTCTGTTATTTTTTTGTGATTGATCTAACAACTGAAAATGGCGTCTTTCATTTTGATTAAAGGTTAAATGAGGAAGTTAAAGTATTTTTTAGATACACGCGAGTTGGTCTAGACGTACAAAGAAAGATGGTAAAGATACATTTTCGGATAATTAAGCATCTAGTTGTGTATTAGCTTCTGAAACCATATAAAGATTTAGTACATCTTTATAACCACTACTGAAAGGCAAACTTTATATGCCAAACCACTTTTGGTCCCACGGACAATCTCATTCAGTTTTCTTTAGGTTATAAATGGAATTAAGTCATTAACTCATCAACAATCAAAATCAGCTTCATGATTCAAAAATCTGCAACAAGTATGATGCATATCTGCATCAATCTACAAACGGACGAGCACAGTAGAGACATCAAATACACATTCCAATTGTCAGCACCGCGACATATTATAATGATATTTTATGTAATTCTGCATTACCATATTAAGAGTTTCCATTGGGAGTTAATATACTAGAAACATGACAACTATAAAGCTTTGATTGTAGAGTCGGAAGGGCCAAACAGAGTGAAGGCGACAAGCCAACGAGACTATGGTCTTGCAAATCCAACTTCAAAGCATCTCCTTACAAAATCAACAATAAGAGAACAAAGGTTACAACTTGAAACAGGAACTTCGTTTCATGAGCTTCATCTAGTCATTTCTTGCCCTACAATACTAAAAGAATATGCATCTTTTTTACTTTTCGAGGAGAAAGCGGAATGCAGACAGTAGAAAGAAGCTTATGGTTGGAGCATCAAAAAATTGAATAAGCTAGAAGTTAACATTTCAATTAAGAATAACGTTCTTTTAGACTATAAGAATGGATAAAAAGATCGACTCCTAAAGAATTTAGTTCATTAACATGAATCATAGTTCTAGAGGACATGCAAATAAAAAAAGGCTTACCAATCAGAAGCTAGATTACTGTTGCTGCCAATTGGACAGTTCAATTATCATTGACTTCACCTCTGGCCGAGAAATAAAAAATAAGCATGTACTGAGGAAAGAAACGTTGACAATGACCTGAACAACCAAGACAAAATGCAGGTAATATTCCATACATTTAGAAGCATTACACATGTACCAGGGCCACTGATAACTGAGGAGATTTAATTGGAAAACTTGGTTGATTATAGTGTAAAAGAAGCTCAATTTGTCAAGCATAAAAAAAAGGGCAATCCGGTGCACTAAGCTTTCTCTATGCGCGGAAAGGATCGGACCATAAGGGCCTATCATCAATTTTAAATCATATTTTAAGGGAAAAAAATTCTTTTTAAAGTACAACAGTAGCACTAGAGCTCTCATAATTGATCTCATTTTTTGACTTTCACAATTCATGTATGCCCCTGATTCTTGTCTCATGATAATTTTTTTATTTTTCTCTCTTTTCTTTTTTGGGCAATTTTCTAACTTCACAAGTATCAGCACGACATCGATATATCAGATAAATCCAGAATCCAGACAATGCTAATACTGTATGTTGAAGTTTAAATACTAGGTATTCAGGTGGACAAATTTAGTAAAAGTGGAACAAATTGTAAAAAGATATTTTCAAAGGTCAAGGATTATTTGCTGCCACATACTCGTTTTCATGACCTATCTGTTTGCTTAGATATTGGTACAAGTTTTAAAGAAAAATGACATAAACTTGTCGTAACTAATCTGGGCCGTAAACCAGATGCAATATCCACATTTATAGAGAAGAAAGAACAAGACTACAAAGTAATGCCTGCTCGTTTTCTTGGTCAAAAGTATTTTTAACAATGAACAGAAAGAAGTTATTCAACGGAAAGCAAACATTTCATAGAAAACTTACAAGTTTTTAGCAGTTGTAACCCTAAGCAAACGAACTTCCCAATTGAAACCCAAATAAGGAGTGTTTTGACTTTTGAGAAGAGCAATTAGAAGAAATTAAGCATCTCCATCAGCAATTTTCACAAAATCTACTGACAAGAACCCTGTGTTAGGGAAGAAGAAGTACGGAAAAGAATTTGGATAAAACTTAACTTAGTGGGATATTTTTGGGCATAATTATTTTTTGGGGGCAGAAAAGATTTAGGGAGGGAAAGGATTTAGGGGAAAAGTTTTAGCGGGAATTATTAGAGCACACTTATATGGGGTTAGCTTATACATAGTTAAATTACCATCCATAGTAAACGTCGTATTATATTTGACTAAGCGTAGCCAATTATTTTATTATTTGAAAGCACTTGAAAAGTGTAGTGTTTACTGTTAAAAGGCACGCTTCATAAGTGTTGCCTAAAATTCGTATCCAAAAGTGCTTGACAAAGGCCACCCCTGATAAAGCATCATCACATATACTTTTGGCAACACTTTTCAAGTGTTGTATACAAGTGTGGTCTTAGGTCAAAGTTGTTGTAGTGTGAATTGTTCCTCGATTTTATTGCTCTCGCTTTATTGTTTTTAACCCACCTCGAGGTCTCCGAGGATATCGAGCTCGAGATCCCTATTTGTCACGATCCGAATTTTTCACCGTCGAGATCGTGATGACACCTAACATTGAACCCACTAGACAAGCCAAAGTTAATGTTTATTTACCTTATTCATTTATTTTTAACAGATAACAGGTGATGTACAAATCAGCGAAAATAAAAGTGCGAAAGAAAAAAAAGTCTAACAACTTGATTAAATGCCATTACGAAAGTCATAATACTAAATCCAGAATTTGGTGTCACAACTTCACGGACTGTCTATGAATACGACATATAAAGGTCTGAACAAAATAAATACATATGTCTCAAAATAAAGAAGAACAGACTGGAAATAAAGTAGGAGGGGACGCCAAGGCCTGTGGATATCTGCAGGACTACCTCGGAATCTCCCAACAGACTGCAGACAGCCTCCTCACTCTAAGGTTTGTAGGGTCTTGTACCGGGATCTGCACAAAAGTGCAGAGTGTAGCATCAGTACAACCGACCCATGTACTGAGTAAGTGTCGAGCCTAACCCCGGCGGAGTAGTGACGAGGCTAGGACACGACAACCAATTAAACCTGTGCAGTTTAATCATATACGGATAAAATAATAACAACAAGAAATAAGTACCTAGATACAAAGAAAATAGAACATGCTAAGGGGAGGAAATATCAAATGATGGAAATAACGAAGTAAAGCAACAAATTAGATATCAATTTTAACAACAGAAGTAATAGCACAAAAACAAGTGTACAACATCACCCTTCGTGCTTTTACTCTCATCCTCACCATAAATCAAAAGAAACGGAACGACATCACCCTTCGTGCTTTTAATATCATAATATGGCACGGCATCACCCTTCGTGCTTTTATTCTCATCCTCACAATAAATCAATAGAAACGGCACGACGTCACCCTTCGTACTTTTACTCTCATCCTCACAATAAATCAATAGAAACGGCACGACATCACCCTTCGTGCTTTACACTCTTTCTCACCCAAACAAATCAATAACAACAGTCCGACAAGGAAATCAACAATACAAACAACAATAATAAAGCCATAACGTCCCGGCAAGGAAGTCAACAGTAGAATCAATTTCATCCCGACAAGGGAAACAACTATAACGAATCTCACTTAGTTACTCAATTTCATGTAGAAATTCTCAACTTTAACCAATACTCAACAATGATCAATAACAAAGAAATCCCAACAACATAGATAATTATCAAATTAAACTCAAGTAATGCTTAATGAAAAATCACATAAATCACAGTATTCGACTCATTGCATGCTTGACACCAACGTATAGATACTCATCACCACACCTATACGTTGCACATTATACTAACACGTAGCAAGTAAGATACAATACATATTCCCTCAAGCTAAGATTAAGCCAAACACTTACCTCGAATTCCACGACCAAACTCAAGCCTCAATTACCGCTTTCCCTTTAGAATTCCCCTCCAATTCAATTGTATCTAGACATAATTAGCTTAACAATATTAATAAATGCTAAATAATTCAACCCCAGTGCTTAGTTACGAGTTTTCTATCATTCTTCCGAAAAGTCAAAAATCGACACTGGGCTCACTGGTCAAAACACGAGGTTCGGACCAAAACCCGATCACCCATACACTCACGAGCCCGAATATATAATTAGTTTCGGAATCCAACCCCAAATCGAGGTCTAAATTCCTAATATAAAATCCCTATTTTCAACCCTTCAAGAACAAGATTTAGGCCTAGAAATCTAATGGGTGTTAATGGAAAATGAGGAAAACGAGTTTAAGAACACAATGATAGAACTTGATGGTGAAATCCCCCTTCAAAAATCGCCCCTAAGGTTCCTTGGTTTTGAAAATATGAAGTTATGGCTAAAATTCCGTTTTCTACTGTTTTAAGTGGGTTGGACAGACTTTCTACGCGTTTGCGTGAGGTCTGTCGCGTTCGCGTAGCCTTGGGCCATATTGGCCTTCGCGTTCGCGACACTGCCTATGCGTTCGCGTAGGCTCACACCTCCCTGGCCTTCGCGTTCGCTTTCCTCTGGCCGCGTTTGCATAGGGTTCCAGCTCCCCCCATCCCCAGCTCCCTTAACATAGTGCGTTCGCGGGGGCCTAGACGCGTTCGCGTAGAGCAACCTACCCAGGGCTCCGCGTTCGCATAGAGTACCCGGGATCCTTTCCCCGTTTGTTCTTTGCATTCGCGTGAGTTACCACGCGTTCACATAAAGTAAAACACCAGACACCAGCAAACAACATTCTCACCAGATCTTTTTAAGTCCAAACCACTCCGACACCTATCTGAAACTTACTCGTGCCCTCGGGGCTCCAAATCAAACATGTACACAACCTTAAAAATATCTTACGGACTTACTCGTGCGATCAAATCGCCAAAATAACTTAAACAACAAATTTAGCATAAAAATAAAAGGAAAAAATCTAAAGAACCATCAAATTTTCAAATTTCACAACTACGGGTCCAAATCACGTCAAATGACCTCCGTTTCTTACCATATTTTACAGGCATCACTCAAATACCATATTAAACTTGTATCATGCTCCAAAACCAAAATACGGGCCCGATACCATCAATTTCAAATATAATCAATTTTCAAAAACTCTTATAATTTCAGTAAAATAATTTCTTTCAAAAAATTTATTTCTCGGGCTTGGGACCTCGGAATTCAATTTTGGGCATACGCCCAAGTCCCATATTTTCCTACGGACCCTCCGGGACCGTCAAATCACGTGTCCGGGTCTGTTTACCCAAAATGTTGACCTAAGTCAACTTAAATTTAATTTTAAAGGCAAATTTAGCATTTTTCTCAGTTTTTCATATAAAAGCTTTCCGGATATACGCCCGGACTACACACACAAAACAAGGTGAGATAAAAGGAGGTTTTCAAGGCCTCGAAACACAGTTTTGACTTATAAAATGAGAGATGACTTTTTGGGTCATCACATTCTCCACCTCTAAAACAAACGTTCGTCCTCGAACGGACATATAAAAGTACCTGAATCGGGGAAAATATGGGGATACCGGCCCCGCGTATCGGACTCCCAGGTAGCTACCTTAGCAGGCTAACCTCTCCACTGAACACGAACTGAAGGATAACCCATTCGATCTCCACTAACGAACCTGCCAATCTAATATGGCTACCGGCTCCTCCTCATAGGTCAAATCCTTGTCCAACTGGACACTGCTGAAATTTAACACATGGGTTGGATCGCCGTGATACTTCCGAAGCATAGACACATGAAACACTAGATGCACAGCTGATAAATTCGGTGGCAACGCAAGTCTGTAAGCCACCTCTCCCACTCTATCAAGGATCTCAAATGGGCCAATGTACCTAGGGCTTAGCTTGCCTTCTTCCCAAAAACATTGGCTTAGCTTGCCCTTCTTCCCAAATCTCATCATGCCTTTCATGTGCGACACTCGAAGAAACAACCGCTCTCCGACCATGAATGCCACATCACGAACTCTGCGGTCGGCATAACTCTTCTGCATGGACTGAGATGTACGAAGTCTATCCTAAATGATCTTAAACTTATCCAAGGCATCCTGCACTAATCCTGTACCCAACAACCAAGCCTCTCCCGGCTCAAACCACCCAACCGGCGACCGACACCGTCTACCATATAATGCCTCATAGGGAGCCATCTGAATGCTCGACTGATAGATGTTGTTGTAGGAAAACTCAGATAACGGCAAGAACTGATCCCAAGAACCTCCAAAGTCAATGACACAGGCTCGTAGCATATCCTCCAAAATCTGAATCGTACGCTCGGACTGTCCGTCCGTCTGAGGATGAAATGATGTGCTCAACTCAACCCTCGTGCCCAACTCATGCTGAACTGCCCTCTAGAAATGCAAGGTAAACTGCATACCTCGGTCAGAAATAATAGACACGGGCACACCATGAAGACGAACAATATCCCTAATGTAAATCTCTGCCAATCTCTCCGAAGAATAGAAACTGCCACAGGGATGAAATGTGCTGACTTGGACAGCCTATCCACAATAACCCATACTGCATCGAACTTCCTCTGAGTCCGTGGGAGCCCAACAATGAAATCCATGGTGATACGCTCCCACTTCCACTCAGGAATCTCAATCTGCTAAAGCAATCCACCAGGCCTCTGATGCTCGTACTTAACCTGCTAACAATTCAAACACCGAGCTACATATGACACAATATCCTTCTTCATCCTCCTTCACCAATATTGCTGCCGTAAATCCTAATACATCTTTGCGGCACCCGGATGAATGTAGTACCTTGAACTATGGGCCTCCTCTAAAATCAACTCACGAAGTCCATCCACATTGGGCATACAAATATGTCCATGCATCCGTAAAACCCCATCGTCACCAATTGTAACCTACTTGGCACCACCGTGCTGCATCGTGTCCCTAAGGACACACAAATGAGGATCATCATACTGCCGATCTCAAATGCGATCAGATAATGAAGAGCGAGCAACTGTATAAGCTAGAACACGGACGGTCTTGGAAACATCCAATCTCATGAACCGATTGGCTAAAGCCTGAACATCTAAAGCAAGAGGTCTCTCCCCGACCGGAATATATGCAAGACTACCCATACTGGATGACTTCATACTCAAAGAATCGACCACCACGTTGGCCTTCCCCGGATGATATAAGATGGTGATGTCATAGTCTTTCAACAACTCCAACCATCTCCTTTGCCTCAAATTCAACTCTTTCTGCTTGAACAAATATTGCAAACTCTTATGATCCGTGAACACCTCACATGACACGCCATACAGATAATGCCTCCAAATATTCAGCGCGTGGACAATGGCTGCTAACTCCAAATCATGAACTGGATAATTCTCCTCGTGGATCTTTAACTGACGCAAAGCATATGGAATAACCTTGCCATCCTGCATCAACACTACACCAAGTCCAACCCGAGATGCATCACAATACACAGTATATGGCCCTGAACCTGTGGGCAAAACCAACATCGGCGCGTAGTCAAAGTTGTCTTGAGCTTCTGGAAGCTCACCTCACACTCCTCTGACCACCGAAATTGGACACCCTTCTGAGTCAACCTAGTCATCGGGGCTGCAATATATGAAAACCCCTCCACAAACCGACGATAATAGACCACCAAACCCAAGAAACTCCGGATCTCTGTAGCTGATGTGGGTCTAGGCCAATCCTTGACCGCTGAAATCTTCTTAGGATCCACCTGAATACCCTCTGCTGATACAACATGACCCAAAAATGCAACTGAACTCAACCAAAACTCACATTTCAAAATCTTAGCATATAACTGACTGTCCTTCAGAGTCTGGAGAACGACTCGAAGGTGCTGCTCATGCTCCTCTCGGCTGCGGGAATAAATCAGAATATCATCAATGAAGACAATCACGAAGGAATCCAAATAAGGCCTGAACACTAGGTTCATCAAGTCCATGAAAGATGCTAGGGCATTTGTCAACCCAATGACATCACTAAGAACTCATAATGACTGTACCGAGTGTGAAAAGCTGTCTTAGGGACATCGGATGCCCTAATCCTCAACTGATGGTAGCTAGATCTCAAATCAATCTTCGAAAATACCTTAGCACCCTGAAGCTGATCAAACAAATCATCAATCCTCGGCAACAGATACTTATTCTTTATGGTAACCTTGTTCAACTGTCGATAATCTATGCACATCCTCATCGTCCCATCCTTCTTCTTAATAAACAAAACCGGCGCACCCCAAGGCGAGACACTAGGCCTAATAAAGCCTTTATCAAGCAAGTCTTGCAACTGCTCTTTCAACTCCTTCAACTCCGGCGGGGCCATACAATATGGCGGAATAGAAATAGGCTGAGTGCCCGGAGCCAAATCAATGCAAAAGTCAATATCCCTGTCGGGTGTCATACCCGGCAGGTCTGCAGGAAACACCTCTGGAAACTCACGAACAATGGGCACATACTCCATAGAAGGAACCTTAGCACTAGAATCACGAACATAGGCCAAATAGGCCAAACACCCCTTCTCGACTCTAGTCGATGCAACCCCGGAAATGCTAAGGTTACAGTCTTGGCATGACAGTCCAATATGGCATGATAAGGCGACAGCTAATCCATCCCCAAAATAACATCAAAATCTACCATATCAAGGAGTAGAATATCTACACTGGTCTCAAGACAACCAATAACCACTACACACAAACGGTAGATAAGATCTACCATAATAGAATCACACACCGGTGTAGACACATATACATGAGTACTCAGAGAATCACGAGGCATAACCAAATAAGGAGAAAAATAAGATGACACATAGGAATATGTGGACCCTGGACCAAATAAAACCGAAGCATCCCTGCTGCAAACTGAAACCATACCTGTGATAACCGTATCGGAGGCCTCATCCTCAGGTCAGGCTGGAATAGCATAACATTGGGGCTGGGCCCCACCAATCTGAACTGCATCCCTGGGACGGCCTCCTGCTGGCTGAACTCTACCTCTCGTAGCCTGGCCTCCACCTCTAACTGCCTAACCTCCACCTCTAACACCTCGACCCCCACCTCTGGTTGGCTGAGCGGGTAGTGGAATACCTGGTGCGGGAACCATGGCACGAGAACCCTAGTGCTGAGAACTTCTCGAGGCTCGAGGGGAAAATCTAGCAATGTGCCCAGACCACTACAAGTATAACAAGATCTCGGCTGCTGAGACTGCTGGCCCTGAAACTGACCCTGACGACCTGAGTAACCACCTTAAAAACTCTGGAGTGGAGGTACACTGATAGGAGCTGGTGGTGCATTGTAGGACAACTGATCAGAATACTGCATGTGGGAACCACATCCACCTGGAGCACTGCGAGAAACCTGAAGTGCTGACTGAAATGGCCTAGGAGGATGGCCCCTACCAAAAGAATCCCTGCCTCCAGATGAGACATCACTGAACTGGCCAAAATGACGAGGCCTCTTCTCAGACCCCTGACCACTCCCCTGTGATAGAACCATCTCGACTCGTCTGGCCACATTGGCTGCATCCTGAAAGGAAATATCACCCCTACCTCTCTAGCCATCTGCAATCTGATCGGCTGAGTTAGTCCCTCAATAAACCTCCTCACCCTCTCTCGGTCTGTGGGAAGTATCAAAATAGCATGATGGGTCAAGGTAATGAATCTGGTCTCATACTGAGTGACGGTCATAGAACCTTGCTGGAGACGCTCAAACTGCCTCCGATAATCCTCTCTCTGAGTGAAAGGGAGAAACTTCTCCAGAAACAAATCGGAGCACTGGGCCCAAGTCAAAGGCGGTGATCCAGCTGGTCTAGCCAAACAATAATCTCTCCACCAGGTCTTGGCGAGACCTGACAAACGAAAAGTAGCAAAGTCGGCCCCATTGGTCTCCACTATCCCCATGTTTCGTAGAACCTTGTGGAAACTATCCAAATAGTCTTGGGGATCCTCTGAAGATACACTGCTATAAGTAGTAGTAAACAGCTTGGTGAACCGGTCCAACCTCAACAAAGCATCAACAGACATAGCTGCTCCATCACCGGCCTGAGCCATAATAACCGGCTGAACTACCCCAGTTGTCTGAGGTGTTGGAATCTGGAATTGAGAAGCCAACTGCTCCGGAGTGCGAGTAGCGGGAGTCTGGGATCCTCCCCCAGCCTGAGAGACGACTGGTGCTTTAGGAAGTAAGCCTACCTGAGCAACGCTCTCCATGAGGCCCACTAGACAGACCATAGTATCCTGGAGTACTGGGGTGGCAATGAACCCCTCGGGAACATGAACTGGCCAACCGGGACTGTCTGGGCAGGAACCTCATCAGCAAACTCTACCTGAGGCTCCGCCATTGGGGCTGCTGCTTTGGGCTGAGCTATGCCCCTGCCTCTAACACGGCCTCGGCCTCGTCCTCGTCCCCTCGTAGGAGCTGCAACTGGAGACTCGGGCTGCTGATCAGTGGATGAAGAAGCACGTGTTCTCGCCATCTACGAGAGAATAGAGTAGAAATTCAATTAGTGTTGAGAAATCAATTCGCACGACAGAGAAGAATAGATGTGAAGTCATGCCTAAACTCTGTAGCCTCTGGGGGATAAGAACAGACGTCTATGTACTGATCCCTCAGACTCTACTAAGCTTGTCCGTGAATTGTGAGACCTAAGAAACCTAGTGCTCTGATACCACCTTATCACGATCCAAATTTTCCACCGTTGAGACTATGATGGCGCTTAACATTGAACCCGCTAGGCAAGCCAACGTTAATGTTTATTTACCTTATTATTTATTTTTAACAGATAACAGGTGATGTACAAAGCAGCGGAAATAAAAGTGCAAAAGAAAACAAAGTCTAACAACTTGATTAAATGCCATTACGAAAGTCATAATACTAAACCAAGAATTTGGTGTCACAACTTCACTGACTGTCTATGAATACTACATATAAAGGTCTGAACAAAATAAATACATTTGTCTCAGAATAAAGAAGAATAGAGTGGAAATAAAGTAGGAGGGGACGCCAAGGCCTGCAGACGCTTGCAGGACTACCTCGGAGTCTCCAAACGGACTGAAGGTAGCCTCCTCACTCTAAGGTCTGTAGGGTCCTGTACCGGTATCTGCACAAAAGTGTAGAGTGTAGCATCAGTACAACCGACTCCACGTACTGAGTAAGTGTCGAGCCTAACCCCAGCGAGTAGTGACGAGGCTAGGACACGACAACCAATTAAACCAGTGCAGTTTAATCATATACGGAGAAAATAATAACAACAAGAAATAAGCAGCTAAATACAAAGAAAAGGGAACATGTTGAAGGGAGGAAATATCAAATGATGGAAATAGCGAAGTAAAGCAACAAATTAGATATCAATTTAAACAATAGAAGTAACAACACAAAAACAAGTGCACGACATCACCCTTCGTGCTTTTACTCTCATCCTCACCATAAATCAACAGAAACGGCAGGGCATCACCCTTGGTGCTTTTAATATCATAATATGGCATGGCATCACCCTTCGTACTTTTACTCTCATCCTCACAATAAATCAATAGAAACGGCACGACATCACCCTTCGTGCTTTTACTCTCATCCTCACAATAAATCAATAGAAATGACACGACATCATCTTCGTGCTTTACACTCTTCCTCACCCAAACAAATCAATAAAACCAATATGTCAAGGAAATCAACAATACAAACAACAATAATAAAGCCATAACGTCGGCAAGGGAGTCAACAGTAGAATCAATATCATCCCAGCAGGGGAAACAACTATAACCAATCTCACATAGTTACTCAATTTCACGTAGAAATTCTCAACTTGAACCAATACTCAACAATGATCAATACCAAAGAAACCCCACCAACATAGATAATTGTCAAATTAAACTCAAGTAAGGCTTAATGAAAAATCACATAAATCACAGCATTCGACTCACGACATGCTTGACACCAACGTATAGATACTCGTCACCACACCTATACATTGCACATTATACTAACACGTAGCAAGTAAGACACAATACCTATTCCCTCAAGTTAAGGTTAAGCCAAGCACTTACCTCGATTTCCACGACCAAACTCAAGCCTCAATTATCGCTTTCCCTTTAGAATTCGCCTCCGATTCAATTGTATTTAGACATAATTAGCTTAACAATATCAATAAATTCTAAATAATTCAACCCCTATGCTTAATTATGAGTTTTCTATCATTCTTCCCAAAAAGTCAAAAATCGATCCCGGGCCTGCTTGGTCAAAATACGAGGTTCGGACCAAAACCCGATCACCCATACACCCACGAGCCCGAATATATAATTAGTTTCAGAATCCGATCCCAAATCGAGGTCTAAATTCCCAAATTTGTAAAATCCCTAATTTCTACCCTTCAAGAACAAGATTTAGACCTAGAAATCTAATGGGTGTTAGTGATAAATGAAGAAAACGAGTTTAAGAACACAAACCCTAGAACTTGGTGGTAAAATCTCCCTTCAAAAATTGTGCCTAAGCTTCCTTGGTTTTGAAAATATGAAGTTATGGCAAAAATTCAATTTTTCTACTGTTTTAAGTGGGCTGGACAGACCTTCTACGCATTCGCGTGAGGTCTGTCGTGTTCACGTAGCCTTGAGCCATATTGTCCTTCGCGTTCGCGACACTGCCTATGCGTTCGCGTAGGCTCACCACTCCCTGTCCTTCGCGTTCACGGGGGCTTAGACACGTTCGCGTAGAGCAACCTACCCAGGGCTCCGCATTCGTGTCGTGGCCAATGCATTCGCATAGAGTACCCAGGCCCCTTTCCCCATTTTATCTTTGTGTTCGCGTGAGTTACCACGTGTTCACATAGAGTAAAACACCAGACACCAGCAAAAAACATTCTCACCAGATTTTTTTAAGTCCAAACCACTCCGACACCTGTCCGAAACTTACCCGAGCCCTTGGGTCTCCAAACCAAACATGTACACAACCTTAAAAATATCTTACGGACTTACTCGTGCGATCAAATCGCCAAAATAACATCTTAAACAACGGATTTAGCATAAAAATCAAAGGAAAATCTCAAAAACATTCAAAGTTTCAACTTTCACAACTACGGGTGTCAGAATCACGTCAAATAACCTCTGTTTCTTACCAAATTTTATAGGCATCACTCAAATACCATATTAAACCTGTATCGGGCTCCGAAACTAAAATATGGGCCCGATACCATCAATTTCAAATATAATCAAATTTCCAAAAATTCTTATAATTTCAGTAAAATAATTTCTTTCAAAAGAAAATTCATTTCTCGGGCTTGGGACCTCGGAATTCAATTCCGGGTATGCGCCCAAGTCCTATTTTTTCCTACAGACCCTCCGGGACCGTCAAATCACGGGTCCGAATCCATTTATCCAAAATGTTGACTGAAGTCAACTTAAATTCAATTTTAAAGGCAAAATTAGCATTTTTCTCAATTTTTCATATAAAAGCTTTCCGGATATACGTTAGGACTGTGCACACAAAATAAGGTGAGATAAAAGGAGATTTTCAAGGCCTCGGAACACAGTTTTGACTTATAAAATGAGTAATGACTTTTTGGGTCATCACACTATTGCATTAGCAACACTGGTTTGATTCATCAATTCTCCTCGCTTACACTTAATATTGCTCATTCATTCACTAGTATTGTAATAGATCACGTATCTTTAAAATCACAAATCAATTTTAATTGTTACTCGTATTTTTCGAAGTAAACCATACTAACTTGAAATTTATGTAGCAACTCATAAACTTAAAATTTTGAATCCGCCCTACCATCATTATTTAGATAAATAAAGAAGTAAGTGAAAATGATGAAGAGGAGGTTTGTTGGCATTGTCATAACATTGAGTTTGGCGTGCATTTGAGTTTGACATTAAATTAGCCGATTTCACCACAACCACCTCTGGTAAAGCTACCCGTCAAAAAAATAGGAGAAAAAGTACTCCTAATTACTGCTTGAAGTATTTATCAAGCACTATGCATCTCCCTCAGAAATTTCATTTACTATACCTCTCTCATAATATTTTGGCAAAATGACATCATACAGTCGCTGTAAAAATAATAGTTGAAATATTGTATAAAATTTGTATATATTTTGTATACATATATATTATATATGTTATATACAAAAATTATACACTTTTTCGGCTACCAGATATAAATAGTTTCTGACGCGGACTAAAAGTGATAATATAAGTGAATATATTTAGTATTTCCTTAATTGTGCGTAGCGCATCCATATCTACATGCCAACTAACCACAGTTGTAGGCATACATCATAATGTCTATATTCAATACCCTATCGTACTCAAAATTAAAGTACTACAGTACTCCCCCTTTGTATAAACAGTCACAAATTCAATCCTTGTGTTGCACCCTTTTCTTAACCAATATTTCTCTAGACCAATATGGAATACTATGGCAAGAGAAGCCTCCACAGTTACTTTGATAAAGAAAAAAGATCATCAATACAATCCCCTCCTCGTCTCTCCTTCAATTCTCATCCAAGACTATCTGAAGAACCTGAACTTCTCTATAGTCCATCAAGATCTTCTAATGCTAGTGCAACCACTATGTATTCCTTAATGCCCCCTCCTAGCCCGGATTCTCCTTGGACACTTTCCCCTTTACAAACACCATCTCCATCTCTCCTCTACCATTGCATCGCGTCCCTCCATCGCCACGAGGGCACAATTTACTCCATCGCTGTTGCAAAAGGTATTGTCTTCACTGGCTCAGAGAGTAGCCGGATACGTGCATGGCGACAACCAGATTGTATCGAGAGAGGGTACCTCAAGGCAAGTAGTGGTGATGTTAGGGCAATTTTGGTTTATGGTAACATGTTATTCACTTCACATAAAGACCACAAAATCCGGATATGGAATGTGAATGCATCCGATCATTTTCGAGGCAAGAAAATCATAACCCTACCTAAGTCCACTTATTCGTTTCTCAAATTTCCTAGGTCAAGTAGTAGCAATCAACATAAAGATTGCATTTCTTGCATGGCTTATTACCATGCAGAAGGGCTTTTATACACAGGATCATGGGATAAAACAGTCAAGACATGGAGAATCTCCGATAATCGATGTGTGGACTCATTCTTGGCTCATGAAGATAATGTCAACTCAATTATTGTAAATCAAGAAGATGGTTGTGTTTTCACATGTTCATCCGATGGTTCAATAAAAATTTGGAGGAGAGTATATGGACAAAACTCTCATACTCTTACAATGACACTAAAATTCCAGCCATCACCTGTTAATGCATTAGCCCTAAGCACTTTACTAAATTCTTGTTTTCTCTATTCTGGATCCTCAGATGGATTCATAAATTTTTGGGAAAAGGAGAAAACTTCCGGTAGATTTAACCATGGAGGATTCTTGCAAGGGCATAGATTTTCTGTCCTTTGTTTGGTTGCAATTGAGAAATTGATATTTAGTGGCTCAGAGGATACAACAATTAGGGTTTGGAGAAGAGAAGAAGGGAGTTGTTTTCATGAGTGTCTTGCTGTGTTAGATGCACATAGAGGTCCAGTTAAATGTTTGGCTGCTAATTTGGAAATTGACAAAGTTGTAATGGGATTTTTGCTTTATAGTGCTAGTTTGGATCAAACTTTTAAAGTTTGGAGAATTAAGGTTATGCCTGATGAGAATAAAGTTAATATTTCCTCAGAGGAAAATCATCAGCAGAATGGTGAAAATAAAATGAAGACGATGGACTATGAGTTAAATCCTGTTTTATCTCCTTCTTGGGTAGAGAAGAAACTACAAGGGAGCCATCATTTTCGCTAGGAAAAAATATGATTTCGTTATACTGTTTAGTATACTTGAAGTCGTATTATTTTGTTTCAAAATTCAAGATCTATGTAATAATGCCCCATAAATCTGTTTTGCTGATGACATCTTATTTATGGTGAGACAACTCATATACTGTCCGGTTTGTTTTTATACTACTATGACTAAATTATATAAGCTAAATATGTACTTTTCTTCTGTTTCACTTTATGTGAAATAATTATTACTATTTGGATCAAGGAAGGACCTTCTACTTACTCCATTTTATACTACTATTTGGATATATATATATATATATTCTAACTTAGATATATTTCATTCAAAAAAAAAAAAAGCAGCTGACAGTCTTTTCTGGGTGATTTTTTGTTTTTATAGTTATTCCAAAAGAAAATTGCCTATTAAAGCCATGTTAATGGCCCAAGCAGCTTTCTGTACACAGTTGGTACCGAAAGAAAGAATATAAACAAAAATTCATGCACGCCCTTCTTTCATTCATTAGGCAAATATGATTTAATGTTACTATGGCTACACTGTCACGGCATTACACTTTGATGAGCTACCCCGATCGAATTGCCGAAAACTGATACGTCAGCACTGTACTCATCATGGTATAAGTTATTCGCAGAATAGAACATAGAAGATATCAGATGGAGTAGATAAACTGATTAATATCCGACATCTATAATATAAAAATAGCTACCAGCAGCAAAGTCCCCAATTAATTTAATTTTTTCCACTTTTTTTCATGATTTTGGTGGTGTATTCAATGACATTTGCTAGCTAGGAGACAAATCCTGTCTGGCGCTAATTTAATTTGAGATGTACACTGCATACTTCTGTAATTAATATCCACCAGAAATAATTATAGGAGTATTTATTTTCAAAATAGTTTGTTACATTGTCAACAACAATTGGCCTGCTGAAATAATGATATACGGCCAGAATTCAAATCAACTACGGTAGAATATCAGTTGTTCATTCAGAGCTTCTCAATGTTTAACTATTTGGGATCATTTCACTAGCTTCCACTCACGGCAATTAATTACATCTACATTGCATTACATTTGCCAAATAATATTGTTTACCCGTAAAACGATACAGTTAAATTTATATGTGGTTTCTAGACATGTAAACTAATTTAATCCTGAAAAAATACAATAATTGAAAAAATGTATAATACTTAGCCTTGGAATATAGATCAAACAACAAAGATGATAGTTCCGGGAACATGGTTTCCAGGCACATCAATGATGAGATCAAAGAGGAAGAAGGTAAACTTATAGTAAGCTTTGTATAGAATGTAGTGTAAGTTTAGCCAGAAAATTCGTATATCTTACAATGATAATTGAGCTGACTATTTATAGATATGTCTAGGGAAGAAGGTCCTAGGATCGTGCCCTCTTTTAATGTCAATTATGAGGGTTATTGATGAAGATGTAACGGTGAAAATAAATGTCAAATTCTCCGCAACGGACCGTCGCTCTTAATGCTGCAGAATATTCCCTAGTAGCTAACAGGCACCGAGCATTTAATACACATTTATGAATGTTATCTTTTCCGGTGACAAGGCGAGTGGCTGCGTTCGGTCTTTGGCCATCTCCATCTTGGGTTCCACGTGTCCTCCTTTTAGACAAGAACATGTCATATCACATTTGACCCTATATAGATAGTCCCCCTGCTTTCCGGTGACAACTTTGCATTATCGGGAAGTTAGTAGAAACATTTTTTTGGCGGGAATTACTATAACTCCCTATGAAGGTTTCTGACAGTTGATTAGATGCACATCTTTCCGCATCTAATATCCCGAATACACACGATCCCATGATCCAGCACAGCTTTTACCGATTATCGAGGTAATCATGGCCATGAATTTAGCCGCCAAAATTTTACTTATATGCAACATTCTTTTCCTTTGCATTTTACAGTTTCTTGAGTTTTTGACTTGCATCCTTATTTTCCATCTTTTCTCTAATTCTCTTCAAACGCAAAATCTTTTCCTTTTTGTTTCTCAATGGCTTCTTTCTCTAAGCATGCTGGTTAAATAAAGAGCAAGAACAAAATCGAGGACTCTTTTCTTCCAACGGTGGGTTCCATCATCCCAAGAAGACTTCGTACTTTCAAGGATTTTGAAGAGAAATTCCCTATTGCTTACCCTCGTACATGGGTTGTTAGTAGGTACCCTTCTTCCATTCATTCATCCTTCCAGTATTCCTGTTGTGAAGGAGGAATGCCACTGACATGAGTTGGATATCATTGCTTCTGATCTATCAGAGCGAGTGACCCTTCCCAAGGAAGATTTTACATACTTTTTTCACATATCCCTTCACTTTGGGTGCATTTTCTTTGAGCGGAGAGCTTGATTCCATGATTGCGGAGTTTTGCCTTTGCTACCAGGTGTGTTTGGCGCAGGTAAGTCCTTCAGTGTGGAGGACGATCTCCTGCCTTCGACGTTTGTGCCAAGAAACTGGAAAGGAGCTAACCTTAGCTCATATGATGAACCTCTATTCTCCCAAAATCTTCCACGGGGGAATGATAAACCTTTGCGAGCGTGGCCAAAATGCTTTGCTGTCTAGCATGGATGATGACAACAAATGTGGGTGGATGGAAGGGTTTGCTGCAGTCACTGCCCACGACATCATTCCGACAACGGCTTCATCTTTCCGGTCGCTTGGAACCGCACTCGTAAGCTCTTAGTTTAGTATTTCTTTTTACTAGATATTCGTTTATGGTCGTATCATCTCTTCACCCTTCGTATGTTTCAGCAACTCGATGGATCCCACCGGTGGTCGAAGGTTTGGACCTGTGGGTTCAAAAGATGTTAGACGTTAAAACGCCTGAAACTCGTTTGTGGAAAGAACTAGCCCTTAAATACAGGTGGAATGCCAAAAATCATGGTAATTTTAATTTACCTGCTTCCATTTTTTGTATACGAAGAACTTGGTTGAACCCTTCTGATTTGTTCACGAAATTAGGTCTACATGCGGGGATCTGTTGCTGTCCCCAAGGAGGACATTTTGGCTGATCTTGCTGATGCAGCAAGGATGCTTCAGGAAGCACTTACTCGAACATGTATCTTTGGGCCTGTTTCGGGTGCAAACACTTCTTTTTACGGAGACCCCGACTGGAGTATAAGCAAACAAAGAGAAGATGTTCCTCCGCGGCCGGGGAAAAGAATAAGAGGACAAAGATTGATGTCCCCGAGTAATCTCTGGTTGTGATGACGGCTGGTGCTCCTTCCGAGCCGGTCATAGACATTGTAATGATTGATGATGATGATGAAGCTAGTGATGAGGGAGCTTCTCTACATAGAAGGCGACGATCCTCATCATCTCAACAAGATGCTCGACCTGTTGAGGTAACTACACCAATTGAAGACGATGTCTGAGCACTTTGGGGGGAATCTGGTTTGGTAGAAAAAACCAACTCCCATTTTCGGGCCCAATCGGTGTAACCGGTACTACGGGGTTGAGTACCGGGTCCTTGCCGCCTTTGGCTAGGCGAGCATCCAACAGCCAACACTACAATTGATGCACCTGCTTCTCATTCTTCAACTCCATCAGCTTCATCTCCACCTTCACTGATATAATTTAAGGGTCCACCAAACTATATAGAGACCGAGTTCTCTATTAGTTTCCACAAATTATACACACACAACAAAATGTAAATAACACTAAGAACTTTTATGTGGAAAATTCCCGGTACAATGGGACTAAAAACCACGACCTACACTTGTAGGATTTCAACTTCACTATGAGCAACTTTTAGATTACAAACTATGTAACCTAGGAATTAACTATTTAATCCCTCACTAACTTGTAACGCACCCATTACAAGCTACTTTGTAATACACATATTACAAAGACTTCAACATATGACTAACTCTAGCCACGACACAAACACTGAAGTTTATAATTTACAAGAGTTTCCTAATCAATGCTTCTAGACAAACTAAATAAGAATTACAATGAAGAATTATTACAAAGTTACATTTCTACTAAGGACATACAAAGACTTGATATGGGAACTGGTCCGTAGTAGCGGTGTACTTTGTTCTTGATGCACTGGAGAATTGTTGTTCTTGATAATCAATCACTTGGAGTGCTTAAGTAAATTCTCTGGTGTTCAAGTTATGTTTTATTATGAGATTAAATGTTAATATAACATTGATGACATCATTTGAATGATGTAAGCACTTAATGGTACAAGGTCCTTCCCAATGGAAATGACTGTTGCACTGTGTTGTACTCTTTGCGTGTGTAGTGCAATCAGTCACTTTCCAGCTGTGGGGAGTTGACTTTGTACAGTCACCAGGGGAACCCAAGATCATTTGTTCCCTGTGTTGATTCTTTAGCTTCTAAAGTTCTGTCTGAAGTTCTGACAACTCTCTCCAGCTTGAGTTAGGTTGTTTTCATGCCCTTGAGAGTGTTTATCAAAAGTGAATCAGGTTCCTTATCTGGTTCTTGACAATAATTTTGTTAGATCATCAAAATATAGAACGAAGGAATGCACTTTTGACATCCATTTGGAACAGTGTGAATTTCATATGAGATGAAAAGGCAATGAGAATTCAGATAGCCTCCATTCGAGCAACTGGAGCAGTTGTCTCATCATAATCAATTCCTTCTTCCTGATTGTAGCCTTGAACTACAAGCCTTGCCTTGTTTCTTGTTGTATTCCCAAACTCATCAAGTTTATTCCTAAATATCCGCATGGTCCCTATGATGGTACGGTCTGCAGGTCTGGGAACTAGGTGCCATACTTTATTCCTCTAGAATTGATGCAGCTTTTCCTGCATAGCTATGATCCAGTCTGCATCTTTCAAAGCTTCCTTGATATATTTGGGTTCTATTTGGGAGAGAAATGCTGAAAAGGCAAGTAATTTCTGGCTTTTGATCTGGTTTGAACTCCTGAATCCAGAGGGGTGATTATGTTGTCAAGAGGATGTGAACTATTGTGCTTCCAGTTTGGCACTTGAATCTCATTGGTAGAGGAGCTGGGTATGCCTGACTGAGTTTCTTGGATGCTTCTGTCTACAACCAGTGGAGTACCTTGAACTGCATCAACCACTCTACTTTCAGCTTCAGTTGTTGTGATTGTGGAACTAGGTTCTTCTCCAATAGATGAGGAAGTGGTTGTATTGTCTTCACTGAACTCCTTGACATGGCTCATCATGTCAGCCTTCCCATTTGCCATGTCGATAACTTCACCTGGAACCAATAAAGGTTCTCTATCTTGATCATCGTTCTTGTCCTTTTCACAGGAGAGATTAGACTCATCAAAGAACACGTGTACACTCTCCTCAACACAACTAGGTTCATTTGTTGTATACCTTGTAAGCTTTACTCTGAGATGAGTAACCCAGGAAGATTCCTTCATCACTATTGGCATCAAATTTTCTGAGCTAATCCTTTCCATTGTTGAACATAACATTTACAACCAAATATCCTCAAATGAGTCAGCTTGGGCTTCCTTCCATTCAACAACTCATAAGGTGTTTTGTTCAAAAAGGACCTGATCATGCACATGTTCACCAAGTAGCAAGCAGTATTGATAGTTTCTGCCCAGAAATTCTTTGCAATCCCACTATCAATCAATATTGTCCGTGCCATATCTTCAAGAGTCATGTTCTTCCTTTCCACAACTCCATTTTGCTATGGCGTTCTTGGGGCTGAGAAGTTATAGGTGATGCTATTATTAGTACAGAATTGCTCAAATCTTGCATTATCAAATTCTGTCCCATGATCTGATCTAATGCAAGACACTTTTGATCCCATCTTTACTTGAATCTTCTTCACAAAAGTCACAAATACTTAAAAGGTTTCATCCTTGGTTTTGAGCAACAGAGTCCAAGTGAATCTGGAGTAATCATCCACTGTCATGAAGATGTATCTTTTTCCTCCTATGTTTTGCACACTCATTGGTCCACATAGATCCCTATGAAGAAGATCAAGTGGCTTTGAGGTGCTAACGCCCTTTTTGGGCTTGAATGAGGACTTAACATGCTTTCCTCTTGCGCAGGCATCACACACTTTGTGCTCTTTGAAGCTTGACTTAATCAAACTATGAACCAGGTCCTTCTGGACCAGCTTATTTAGTAGAGAGAAGATTTCATGCCCCAGCCTTCTATGGCACAGTTCAACATCATCATCAACCACTCTCAAACAACTCATCTCACCACTTTGCAGAGACTCAAAATCCGCAACATAAATATTTTTGTATCTTTTAGCCACAAGCACCACTTCACCAGTTACAAGGTTGGTGACTGTGCATATCTTAGACAAGACTTCCACCTTCTTTCCCTTGTCACATATTTGGGATCACTCAAGATACTGTACTCTAGGCCATTGACATAGTACACGTTCTCAATTGAGTGAGTGAGTGACTTCCCGATCCTTCCAACTCCTAGAATGTATCCCTTTTTCTCATTTCCAAAGAATACACTCCCTCCTTGCAGGGCTTTCAGTGAAATAAAATCCATTGTATTTCCAATCATGTGCTTTGAGCATCCACTATTCATGTATCATTGTTGGCTACTCCCTTTCACTGCTCCCTGCACAAGAAAATCAAGGGTTAGATTTAGGAACCCAAACAAGTTTGGGTCCCTTGTAATGAGGAAAGGGATGAATGAGTGATCTTTTAGTCCAAGCAGGTAACATGCGTTTTCTAAGAGAAGAATCATGTCCTCTAGTAGTAGTTACTCTCTCAGCAAAGATTTTATTTTTCTGATGAGACTGAACCCCGGCCTTGCAGTTTTTCTTGAAATGCCCATTGTTATCACAGTGGGTACACGGCCAATTGTCGGGTACAGTAACATACTTGCTATGAGGGTCGTAGGGAGTCTTCTCCCTTTGAAACCCAATTCCCTGCATATTTCCCCCATTTTAACATACATAGCAGTAATAGTATTAGAGGACCAGGTCCACTTAAGATATTTTTCAAGATCACTCTTCACTCTTCCTAGCTCTGCCTGAAGCTGTCTATTTTTCTCAAATTCAGCACACAGAATAGTCTTTACCAAATTCAACTCATTTTCAAGCTTAATGTGTGCATCACTTGCAACTTCCTTTCCTTTTTCAGAATTTCCAAGCCTACTTTCCATCTTAAGTTCCTCAATTTTCTCCTTCAAGTCTACTACCACTACTACCAGGTCATTTCTTTCTTGCTCAATGATAGCAACTTTCTCAATTAAGGCTTCTTTTTCTTTACTAACACACTCAATGGTTTCTTTTAAGTCAACCACTAACACCATTAGATCATCTATTTCATGTTCTATCATAGTGATTTTCTCAGCTAAGACATCCTTTTCATTTTTCAGATTATCTATTGTTTCTTTCAAATCAACTACAAAAACTACCAGGTCATCTCTGGTTTGTTCAGCATCTCCTAATTCCATAGTTAGAGAATCTTTATCATTTATAAGACTATGGTAAGCATAAATTAATACATTTGATAATGAAATGAGTTTTATAGGAGAGTAAGATTTAAGGTTTCTCTGAACATCCAGAAAATCTACCTCATCATTGTTGTCATCTTCATCATCATATGATTGAGCCATCAAAGAAAATATTGAGTCATACTCAGTTGTTTCACTTTCCACTGCCAACACTGAACTATCACCACGATCATTTTCTTCTTCAGTCTCGCTGGTGGAGTCTCCCCATGCAGCAAGAGCTTGCTTCACAACATTGTCAACGACATTCTTTCTCTTGAAGCGTTTATCTGGAATCGGGTTCCTCTTGGCTGCTTTGTTCGAGTTATGATTGAAATGATCTTGCTTTAGGAGAGGAAGTCCTTGATGAACTTTTCCCACATTTATGACAAAGGTCATAATTCTTTGGCTTGCTAGAACTGCCCTTTTTTGGGATACCTTCATTCCTGCGAATCATTTTCTGAAATCTTCAAGTTAGGTATGCCATATCAGTGTCTTCACCACTTAAGTTATTTCTTTCTGTCTTAACCAAGTTATTTTCCCTTTTGGGTTCTCTTCTTTCACTATTCTTCTTCTTCTTAATTTCATAAGTCTTCCAATTTCCAACAAGCTCGTTTATGGTCGGTGTCTACAAATCATTCGCCTCAATGATGGCATCTACTTTAATTTCCCAAGAGCTGGGTAGAACGCTGAGTAATTTTCTTACGATCTTGTTCCTGGGAATGATTTCACCAAGAAAGTGCAACTCATTGATGATGGAGGTGAATCGAGTGTGCATATCTTGAATGGATTCATCATCCTTCATTCTGAAGAGCTCATATTCAGTGGTGAGCATGTCGATCTTGGATTGCTTCACCTGAGTGGTTCCCTCGTGAGCTGTCTGCAAGCTTCCTATATTTCTTTTGCAGATTGACAAGCAGATATCTCGTTGTATTCATCATTACCTATTCCACATACAAAAAATTTGTTTGCACGAAAATTCTTCTCTATGGCCTTTCGATCAGCATCATTGAACTCCTTTCTTGTCTTGGGAACTTTTACAGATGGATCTCCAACCTTCTTAGTAGGGAGAAAGGGTCCGTCACAAATAACATCCCACATCTCAAAGTCTTCAGCCATGATGAAGTCGTGCATCCTAGTCTTCCACCACCGATAGTACTGAACATTGAACCTAGGTGGTCTGTAAGTAGACTGACCTTCTTCAAAGTTTGGTGGAGCAGCCATGAGGATCCTTTCTAGGTGTTAGCCTGATAGGAAGAACCCGCTCTGATACTAATTGATAGAATTTGAGGGTCCACCAAACTATATAAAGACCAGGTTCTCTATTAGTTTCCACAAATTATACACACACAACAGAATGTAAATAACACTGATAACTTTTACGTGGAAAATTCCCGGTACAATGGGACTAAAAACCACAACCTAAACTTGTAGGATTTCAACTTCACTATGAGCAACTTTTTTATTATAAACTATTGTAATCTAGGAATTAACTACTTAATCCCTCACTAACTTGTAACACACCTATTATAAGCTACTTTGTAATACACCAATTACAATGACTTCAACACATGACTAACTCTAGCCACGACACAAACAATGAAGTTTATGATTTACAAGAGTTTCCTAATCAATGCTTCTAGACAAGCTAAATGGGAATTACAATGAAGAACTATTACAAAGTTACAACTCTACTAAGGTCATACAAAGACTTGATATGGGAACTAGTCCGTAGTAGCGGTGTACGTTGTTCTTGATGCACTGGAGAATTGTTGTTCTTGATAATCAATCGCTTGGAGTGCTTGAGTAAATTCTCTTGTGTTCAAGTGATGTAAGCACTTAATGGTACAAGGTTCTTCCCAATGGACATGACTGATGTACTGTGCTATACTGTTTGTGTGTGCAGTGCAGTCAGTCACTTTCCAGTTGTGGATAGTTGACTTTGTACAGTCGCCAGGGAAACCAAAGATCATTTGTTCCCTGTGTTGATTCTTTAGCTTCTGAAGTTTTGTCTAAAGTTCTGACAACTCTCTCCAGCTTGAGTCAGGTTGTTTTGATGCGCTTGAGAGTGTTTATCAAAAGTGAATCAGGTTCCTTATCTAGTTCTTGACAATAAGTTTGTCAGATCATCAAAACATAGAACGAAGGTACTTATAACCTATCATTCACCAACACCAGAAAATGCTACATCACTTTCATCTTTATCATCTCTTCCACAAGCAGTTGCTACATCACCTCCATCGGCCGCACCTGATCATGAAGAAGTTGTTCCTCTTCCACAATCCCCAGTTCATGGGAATATGGGGCAAAATTTGTTGCCCCTTCTGAAGATCCACAAAGAAGGAGGAACGTTACTCTTTCAGTCTTAACCGAGTGCAACCTTCTATCATGGCCAGTGAATCTTACTAACTACCTGAAGCCTTTGTCTTCGAAAAAAAGACGGGAAAAGATTCAGGCTCTCTCGGGAGAGTTATTGTTAAACAACGACATACATAACGCCGCAGCGCTACATTCTTTTATTCCTTCATTACTTTTTCTATTTTGTATGAAGATATTCTAAGTTTTACTTCTTCTCATTTTGTAAGACAACTTTCTTTCTTTTGAGGGTCTTCTGAGAATGATTCATGAAATGGAGGAACTTACTTCTAAACGAAATCAGCAACGAAATGTGACCAAACTGTTCTCCGCCTCTCAGAACTAGAAACCAAAGCTACTGGGGACGTTGTTTTGGAGGCTCGTTTGCAATAAAGAGAGCAAGAAGTGGTAACCCTTAGCCAAGAAATTGTCCCGCTGAGGGTTAGATTTGATGAAGCCAAGGCAAAATGGACTGAAGTACAGAACCCTGTTCTTGCTGCAACCGATCGTGAAGCTGTCTCCGCTGAAAGAGTGATTAACTTAGAGGCGTCCTTGAACTCCAAAATTTAAGAGCTTGCTGCTGAGAGGGCGAGACACACCCAGCTAGAAGAGAAGTACAAGAAAACCATTGAGCATAATAGGCTCTTTAGTTCAACTGTCCGCGACCTCGAAGTCATCCTTATTTGCTAGGTCCGCTTGGGAAAGCCTTTATGCCGAGGTTACCCATCTCAAAGAAGAACTTAAGCGTCGAGCGGCTTCCCTCGCTGTTGAAAAAACTTATGCCATGTACAACATGAGGAGAAAAACCTTGGAATAGGTCAAACATGGTATCATTGATGTTGATTCTGAAATTGCTAAGGCCCGAGAGCTCGAGTTGGCTGCAAAAAATGGATTCCCGGTGCAGTCTGATGCTCCTGGTTCTTCTGGTTCCGTTTCCAAGCTTTTAGAAACTAAAGAGGGATTGGAAGGCGATGATGTTGAATAACAAGCTGGGGAAAACATCGAGCCATCGGTGGAACCACCTACTTCTCCCGAGAATGCAGATACTTCTCTTCATCCTGGTTCCGGAGGTGCTGCAATTTAGCTTTTCCTTTCTTTTTCCCATTTTGTACTTTATCATTTGGCACGTTCTTGTAAATAAAGACTTATTTTTTGCTCAAGTATCGTTTGAGTTTTTATTTCGTGTGAATATCCATGCAAGTCTTTAACTTTTGCACTTGCTCAAGCATTCTGCGCACGATTTTCTATTAGCGCTTTACTATGTTTAGTCTCAGATGCTTTTTCCTCGAAGAATTTTGGTTCCGAGCATTATCCCTTTTACGTGAGGGCTTGTATGAGTATTTGCACAAGTTTGATTTTTGCGTCCTTTTCATATGCGGCTTGGAATGTATTTTCACCTGATGGCATTTTAGATTCCGGGCATTGATTCTTCTGAAACCAACCCTTTAATGTGAGGGTTTTGATAAAAGAGGGCCCTCTTATGTTTACGGTGCTCTTGAAGAGGATGTCTCTTGTTCATTACGACACTAATATTTGAAGTACTTGTTTAACTTTCAAATGACAAAGTTAGCTCATCGTTCAAACAAGAAACAAGATAAAAGCAAAAGGATTTCATTTTATTCCTTCTATTTTCAAAAAATACATAAGCATTTGTTGTGCAAAAAAGTAATTGCCATTCCTTGTGGCTATCTTGTAGAACTTTACGGGGTTGGCTGCACAGTCCCTGGTCCTGATGAAGCATTTTGTTTCCAGATTTTTTTCCCCAGCTGACATGGCAGTCATCATTGTCGTATCCTCATATCATTACCCCCTAGTGTTCGAATGCGAAGAGTGCTAATTGGAACACTGGAAGTCTTGTATCTTTGAAGGTTCCACCAATGAATTGCTTGGTAATCCTTCACTCGGAAACATGCCTTAGTTCCCCTTAGGAATCCATTCTATCGAGCGAAAGAATACCTAACAGTCCTCTAGTGGTTTGTGCTCGTGAACGGTCGGGTAACTTCTGTTCAGTAGCAAACTTAACTTACAAGTGGGAATTTTGTATCGAACCAAAGATTATCTAATCGTCCCTGAGTGGAAGCTTGCTTGTGTGCCTTTTTATCAAATGTTTTATTGATGCTTTCTTCATAGTATACTTTCTGTTGTTGCCTCATTAAAAACCTTACCAGAAAAATCCAACTGGGACAAAAACTGAACGAATGGAAAAAGAGTGCCACACATACTTTCCGCTTAAATATATTTTGAGGTGTGCCACGTTCCAGTTGCTGGGAAACTTGTCTCCATTCTGGTTCTCTAACTCGTATGAACATTTCCTAATGATAGTTGATATCTGGTAGGGACCTTCGCACGTTTGACCTAGCTTCCCCACGTTGAGCTCCCGGGTATTTTTGGTTACTTTCCTTATAACCAAGTCTCTTACTTTGAAATAACGGAAGTTGGCTCTCCAATTATAATATCACTTCATTCTCTGCTTTTGAGTTTCCATCCTTACATGGGTCAAGTCCCTGCATTCTTCGAGCAGTTCCAAGTTGATTAGAATTGCTTCATTGTTTGTTTCTTCATTTGTCTGAGAGTATCTCAAAGTGGGTTTTCCCACCTCTACCGGGATTAGGGCTTCAGCAACGTACACAAGGGAAAAATGAGTTTTTATTGTACTTGATTTGGCTGTTGTGAGGTAGGCCCATAGAACTCTAGGAAATTCTTCGGGCCAATTGCCTTTTGTTGCTTCTGCCCTTTTCTTGAGGTTTTGATTAATGACTTTGTTTGTTGACTCTGCTTGGCCATTTGCGATCGGATGATAAGGAGAATATATGATCCTCTTTATTTTCAAGTCTTCGAGGAACTTGGTAACTTTATCATCGATAAATTTTTGCCCATTATCGCATGCTATCTCTTTTGACATTCCGAACCTAAAAATTATATTTACCCACAGGAAATCAACCACTTTTCATTCTCCGATCTTCTGATAAGAATCTGCTTCCACCCATTTAGAAAAATAACCAGTCAGAATTAAAAGAAACCTTACCTTTCCGGGAGCCGGTGGCAGCGGTCCTACGATGTCCATCTCCCATTTCATGAACGACCATGGGGACAAAATCGAATGTAAAGGTTCTAATGGTTGGTGTACAAGTGGTGCGTAGCGTTGGCACTTATCACATTATTGTACGAAATATTTGGCGTCTTGTTCCATGCGAGGCCAGTAATATCTTGCACGTACCAACTTTAGCACCAAAGACTCTGCGCCTGAGTGATTACTACGTATCCCGTCGTGGATTTCTCTCATGACATAATTAGCTTTTGACACTCCTAAGAACTGGGCCAGCGGACCTTGGAAAGATTTTCTATACAATTGGCCTTTCTTGAAGCTATAACGTGCAACTTTGGCACGTAACGCACATGATGCTTTGGGGTCGATGGGAAACTTTTCGTGCTCGAGATAGTTGATTATTTCATTTCTCCAGTACTAGACCAAACTAGCCGAATTTACCTCATAGTAACCATCCGTATCCAGGACTGAGCTCATCAGTTGTACCACTTTTCCGGACTCCGATCCCTTTATTTCTGTCGATGATCCAAAGTTTGCTAATGCATCCACTTCTGCGTTATCCTACCTCGAGATATGGGTAATTGACCACTCCCAGAATCGTTCCAAAAGAGCCTGCACCTTTACCACTTATTGTTGCATACGTTCTTCTTTGGTATCAAAGATCTCGTAGACATTATTTACCACCAGTTATGAGTCACATTTGATTTGGAAAACCTTGTAATCAAGTCCCCGAGCCAGTTCGATCGCTGCAATCAAAGCTTCATACTCTGCTTCATTGTTAGTTAAAGGGATTGTTCTGATGGCTTGCCTTAAGGTTTCCCCCGAAGGCGTGATTAAGACTATTCCAAGCCCGGACCCCTTTACATTGGAAGATACATCCATAAATAAGGTCCAAACTCCCAATATCTATTCCGAAACCATTACTGCCTCCTTGGTTTCCAGAGGTAGTAGTTCAGACTAAAGTCGGCCATGAAGTCAACCAAGACTTATGACGTAATTACAGTCCTTAGTTTAAATTCTATGTCGAATTCACTCATTTCGGCGGACCACTTGGACATTCTACTTGAGAGCTCGGGTTTGTGGAGGATGTTCCACAAAGGGAAAGTAATCACCACAGTTATCGGGTGGCTCTAGAAGTAGGGCCTTAGCTTCCGAGCGGCGACTACGAGAGCTAAGGCCAGTTTTTCCAAATGCGGGTAGCAAGTTTTTTCTCCTGTTAAAATTTTGCTAACGTAATAAATAGGAAATTCCGTATCTTCATCCTCCCAGACTAAAATCGCATTTACCGCAACTTCTGAAATAGCGAGGTAGACTAGCCGTGTTTCACCTTCTTTTGGTTTTTAGAGCAATTGATGGCTTGATAAGTACTTCTTCAGGTACCTCAAAGCCTGTTGGCACTCCAGTGTCCATTCAGAATTATTTTTCTTTTTGAGCAGTGTGAAGAAGCGATGATATTTTTCCGACGACTGGGAAATGAACTTGCTCAAAGCTACTAACCTTCCTGTGAGTCTTTGGACTTCCTTTACGTTTGAAAATTGATCCGGGATATCGTCTATAGCCTTGATTTTATCGGTGTTTACCTCAATTACCCTTTGTGAGACCAGAAACCCCAGGAACTTACAAAAACCGACCCCAAACGCGCACTTCTCAGAGTTAAGTTTCATGTTATACTTCCTTAGGATGTCGAATGTTTCTTTTAAATGCTTAAGGTGCTCACCTACATTCAAAGACTTAACGAGCATATCATCTATATAAAATTCCATGGTCTTTCCTAATTGCTTTTTAAACATCTTATTTACGAGCCATTTATAAGTGGCTCCGGCATTTTTTAACCCGAAAGGCATTACATTGTAACAATACGTATTGAAATTCGTTATCAACAAAGTTTTTTCTTGATCATCTGGGTTCATCTTAATTTGGTTGTACTCAGAATAATTATCAAGGAAACTCATTAACTCGTGCCCAGCCGTGGCCTCAATCATTGGATTGATATTTAGCAGAGGGAACGAGTCTTTCGGGCACGCCTTATTAAGGTCTTTATACTCTATACACATTCAAAATTTATTGTTCTTCTTAGGAACTACTACTACATTGGCTAGCCAGTCTGGATATCTTACCTCTCTAACCGAACCGATTTTAAACAAGCGGGTTGCCTCTTCTTTGACAAATTTATTCCTGGCCTAGGCAATAGGGATCTTCTGTCGTACCGGTTGTACGTTGGGATCCAAACTAAGATTGTGCACGACTATTTCTTCCGGGATACCTGTCATATCCTCATGCGACCATGAAAAATAATCAACATTTAATATAAGGAATTTAATAAAACTAGACCTGAGCTCGGGCTGCAGTCCTATCCCTAAATGAGAATTTCTTTTTAGAAATTCTTTGAATAATGCCACTTGATCCAGTTCCTCTATCGTGGACTTCATTGCGTCCATCTCTTCCGGAACTGGGAAATATCTTGGGACCTGATATTATTCTGACGACTCTGCCCCTAGGCTAACTCCTTCTAACTCGGGAGTAGGAACCATTTTCTGTAATTGCTATGCCGTTCAGTCCTTCCTATTCCTACTAGATACTGATATTGCATTCATCTCCCTTGCTGCCGGTTAAACACCTCTTATCTGCTTGATTCCTTCGGGTCTTGGAAACTTTAGCAATTGGTGATATGTTGAAGGTATAACTTTCATCTCGTGTAACCATGGCCTTCCCGGGATGATATTGTATCCCATGTCTCCATCTACTACTTCGAAGAGAGTTGTTTGCATTACTCCTTTAGCGTGCGTGTGCAGCAAGATCTCTCCCTGGGTTGTCGCGCTCGCAAGGTTGAATCCAGTGAGGAGCTTTGTTGCCGAAATATTGCTTCCAGTGAGGTTAGCTTGTTCTAATACTCTCCATTATATGATATTAGCCGAACTTCCTAGATCCACTAGAACACGTTTAATCTTAAAATTGAACACTTTTAAAGAGATTACTAGTGAGTCGTTGTGTGGTAACATAAATCCATCTGCATCTTCCTCTGTGAAAGTGATATCGTCTTCCCGGAGTCTTTTACTGTGATTTAGTGATACTTTTGTCTTCTTTGCTACCGAAAAGGTGACCCCATTAATCTCACTCCCCTCAAAGATCATATTGATCATTTGGCTTGGGGTTTCTTCTCCTGCTTTTTATGGTTCTGTGTTGTCTCTGCAGCGACCATAATTGCTCTTAGCTCGATCACTTAAGAATTCTCAGAGGTGACTATTCTTAAACAGTGTTTCCACCTCTTCCCGGAGGTGTCGGCAGTCCTCTGTTCGGTGACCGTTTGTCCCATGGTATTCGCACCATAATTTGGGATCCCTCTGGCTAGAATCAGACCTCATAGGTCTCGAGAATAGTGCCTCTTTAATGTTTCTCATGGCTGACACAAGTTCCACTACACTAGCGTTGAAGTTATATTCCGATAACCTGAGGTAAGGAAGATCCTGAGACCTTGATGCTTCTTTATCTTGGAGTGATCTATTGTTATGACCATGATCGGTCACTATGTCAATGGTGAGATTGTTTGCTACTCAGAAGTTTATGCCACGGCCTTCGGTCCGCTCGTAAAACAAGAACCAGCTCCTCGCAGTCCGTCTATTTGCGTCGTTGTCATCCTTTGATTTTTATCTCCTCTTCTCCCGTCCTTTGGCCGATGATGTAGAACTGACCTGGTCATCTTCGATCTTTATCTTTGACTCGTACCGATTGTCAACATCTACCCAAGTTTATGCTTGAAACTCAAGCAAGCTCTCCTTCAGCTTTCAGAAAGCGTCTGAACTTCTTGGATTCAATCTTTTGGTGAATGCTTTAGCCGCCCATTCATCCACGACAGCCGGAAGAAACATTCTTTCTTTTTGGAATCGGTTAACGAACTCTCGCAATAATTCAGATTATCCTTGTGCGATCCTGAATATGTCAGCCTTCCGAGCTTTCACTTTTATGGCTCCGACATGAGCCTTAATGAAAGAATCCACGAGCATCTCAAAGGAATCTTTGGAATGCTCGGGTAACCATGAATACCACGTTAGAGCTCCCCTCACAAGAGTTTCTCCAAATTTCCTTAGCAACACAGATTCAATTTTGTGAAGAGCAAAATCATTTCCTTTTACCGCCATCGTGTAGGTAGTAATATTCTCTTGTGGGTCTGAAGTTCCATCATACTTTGGAATTTCACGCATTTTGAACCGTTTCAAGATTAGTTTTGGTGCCGCACTCAACTTGTACGGTAATTGAATATACTTCTTCGAGTTAAGACCTTTTAATACTGGTGGTGCGCCCGGGATTTGGTCCATGCGGGCATTTACTTCCTCATAAATCGTAAAATCTCATTCTTGAACGAGTCATTCCTGTTGTTGAGACCGGATTTCCTCCTCCCCCAGCCCCATCAGAGCCAGCTTCACCCCTGGGAGTGTTGTTGTCGACTCTTTGCATTGTTTGGTCTGCGGGAACAACAGGAGAAATTGGATCTCGTCTGTTTGCATTATTTGAAGCCCCCGATAGTGTCCGCTTAAATTCCATCATAACCTGATCCTGTCCTGTGAGATGGCCTAGAATAATTGCATGTTGCTCTTGCAGGACCCTCACCGTATCCGCTACATGCTCCTCATCAGCATCATTGCGAGTTTTCTCGTGAACCTGTCGAGAGTACCGCCTATCATGCACCAGCATGGCGTCATTCCAGCACGAAGGGTTATGACTTGCCATATTGTTAGTGTAATGCATGAAGGGAGATGTCGTGCCATGTTATGAGAGTTAATGCACGAAGGGAGATGCCGTGTCATTTCTATTAATATTATGGTGAGGATGAGAGTAAAAGCATGAAGGGTGATGCCGTGCATTTTTCCTTTGCTGTGTTCATTGGTTCTTGTTGGTTCATAGTGTATTTACTGTTCAAGTTATCTTTCTTTTGTAGTTCTTTATCTCGTATTTCCCCAACATCATGTTTCCCCCTCCCAGTATTACATATTTAGTTCTTTACTGTTATTTACATATACACTGTTAGACTGTACATGTTTGGTTGTAGGTGTCTTGTCTTAGCCTCGTCACTGCTTCATCGAGGTTAGGCTTGACACTTACCAGTACATGGGGTCGGTTGTACTGATACTGCATTCTGCACTTTCTGTGCAGATTTTGGCACTGGCTCTCGTTGATCGAGAGTTGGTTGTTGGACTCGTTATCTAGAGACTCAAGGTAGATTTTTTGTTGTTCACAGACCTTGAAGTCCCCGTCTATCTTTTATGTTTTATTGTTTGCTTCATTCAAACAGTTGTAATTCTTTCAGACTTGTACTTGTAGTAAATTCTAGAATGCTCGAAAATTGTGACATCAGATCTGGGTAGTGTTAAATGATGAAGTTGTTATAATATTCTGCACTCTTTATAGCTTATTTATTGTTAATTACTGAATTGTATTAGAATTGATTTAATAATACTCTAACGTGGCTTGCCTAGCAAGTGGAATGTTAGGTGCCATCACGGTCCCAATGGTGGGAAATTTTGGGTCGTGATAGCCCTTCATCTCCGGGAAATGATATAAATGTGTATCTACAACCACTAATTACTGAATTAAAAGAGCTATGAGAATTCGGTGTAGAAATATTTGATGCCGAATCTAACCAGATATCTCAAATGTGTGGAGCGCTAATGTGGACAATTATTGATTTTCTTGCACTAGCAATGCTTTCTGGATGGAGAACAAAGGGAAAATTTGCATACTCCACCAGTTATTATGGCACATGCTCTCAATATCTCAAGCATAGTCGTAAGATGTGCTACATGGGTCATCAGGCATTTTTGCCTCCTGAATATCCATTCGAAGAGATAAGAAATCATTTGATTGTAAGAAGATTCATAGACTTGCACCCACTCCTTTGTCGGGTACAGAAGTGCTCGAAGAGTTGCGTGAATTCAAGAATGTCTTTGGAAAGGGCCAAAAGAAAATGCCTCAGGATAACAAGGGTACATGGAAGAAAAGATCCATCTTATTTGAACTACCATATTGGAAAACTAACAACTTGAGGCACAATCTTGATCCAATGCACATTGAGAAGAATATATGTGATAGTATTCTTGGGACATTATTGGAGATAGATGGAAAGTCAAAAAAACATGTAAATTCTTGCTACGATTATCAAGAAATGAGAATATAAAAAGAGCTTCAACCAAATACCAGATGTTGTAAGTGGAACAATATCTTTGGCTAAAGCTTGTTTCTGTATGAATTCGTAAGAGAAAAGGCAATTTTGCACCGTTTTTAAAAATACCAAATATCCAAAAGGGTGTGCCTCGAATATATCACATTGTGTGCATGAGAAAGAGATGAAAATATACGAGTACAAGAGTCATGATGTTCATTTTATAATGCATTACTTGCTCCAAGTTGTTGATAGAAAATCGTTACCCAAGAACTTTTCTTTGGCATTGATTAAGTTGGGTAACTTCTTAAGGCCGTATGTGCTAAGGTTATAAGGCGAGAGGATCTTGATAGATTGCAAAATGAAATCAGTGATATTACGTGCGAGCTTAAAATTATTTTCACTCCAATCTATTTTGATATAATGCCTCATTTGCCTATTCATTTAGTAAATGAAATTAAGATTGGGGATCCAACTCATTATCGTTGGATGTATTCCACTGAAATAAACTTGTGAAAATATAAGGCCTTTGTTTGCAATCGAGCTCATCCAGAAGCATCAATTGCCGAGGGGTTTCTGGCCGAAGAGTGATTAACCTTTTGTTCGAGATACCTACATAATGGGCTGAAGACAAGATTTGGTAGGTACCAAACTGAGGATGATGGGGACATTGAAGGAGCAATATTGTCACCTATTTTTTCTAAAATAGGCCATCTAATTGGAAGTAAGAAAAAGAGAAAAGGAAAGATTATTCCCATGGATTTGCAGTTACGTTTCGAGGCACATAAATATGCTCTGTTCAATACTGAAGATGAACAAATAGAGGCATTTATCATATAAGATAAAAAAAATTACCATCATTTGTATTATAAGCTTTATTTATTTTATATTTTAATATTTTTAAATTTAATTGATATAGGCCTATAGAATAGTTGGGGAGAGGTAGAGTTAGGCCAAAGAAGAGGCGGGGAGAGGTGATTAGGCAAGACATGGCGTAACTTTAGCTGACCGAGGACATGACCCTTGATAAGAAGGTATGGAGGTCGAGAATTAGGGTAGTAAAGTAGGTAGTCTAGAAAATAGCATTGGAATGCAGTCTCGTGTTTTGTTGGTAGTAGGTTTCTGTTATTTTCTTTCATTATTGACCACCTCATTATCTTGTTGTTTTATCCTACTTTTATATGGCTTTTTGGTACTGTCCCTTCTTGTCTATATTTTCATTAATATGGTGCTTATATTTTCCTGAGTCGAGGGTCTATTGAAAACAGTCTCTCTATCCTCACAAGGTATGGGTAAGGTCTACGTACACACTACCCTTCTCAGACCCCATGGTGTGGAATAATACTGGATATGTTGTTATTGTTGTTGAGGCCTAATGATTAAATTTGAAATATATGGTTGGCAGGGAACATAAGAATTTAATTGATAATCGTACTAGATCAAATGCATGGGTAAGAGCAAGAAATCATATTCGAAACTTCGCCGATTGGTTTAAAGAGAAAGTAAAAAAGCATTTAAGTGCCCAATCATTTGAGATGGCTAGATAAAGGGCCTAATAAATTGGTCAAGCGATACACTGGATATTTTATCAATGGCTACTTTTTTCATACAATAACGCGGGATGCCCCGTTGAAGACTCAGAATAGTGGAGTGACTTTGTCAGTAACAACTGATAGGTTTAATAGTGCTAGCGACCAAAATCCCATTGATGAAGAGGTTCTGTACTATGGAGCTATTCAGGATATCATCTTTAGTGTTGTACTTTTTAGATGTGATTGCTTTCATAATGAAGTTGATGAATATGGGTTAACTCAGGTACACTTTAACCGATTATGTAGTACTGATGACTTTTTTTTATTGCCAGATCAAGTACATCAAGTTTTTTATGTAGAGGATCCAATTGAGAAAGATATTTATTATTCAAGGAATAAAGTCCTTGTTGATTTGTATGATCTGGAGGAAGAAAATATTCCTAATGTTGGGGAGACATTTTGGAAGGAGCCAAATGAAGACGCTGGTACATCAACTAGATTAGCCAATATTAATATTAGATGGTCAAGAGAAGATGTACCTCTTGATATTATTGATACGCTAGTTGATGCACGACATTCGCAAGATACAATTATAAAAATATCATAATAGGAGGATGATTTAGATGAAATGGATTTGGATTGGATAGAGGTTGATGATTGAACAAGGAACTTCTGATTCTTATTTGTATTTTTAAACTTCATTGTCTTCTTTCGAACAATTTTTTGTTCTTTTATATGCTTTTGAACTTTTTAGTTTGTTTCAATTTCAAGCTTTTGTAATATGCTATGTAATTGAAACTATAGTCTCATATATGGAGCTATTTTAATATGTTTCAGTTCAAGCTTAATTTGTTTCATTTCAAGAATTTATAATATTCAAGAACTTAAGTTTAATAGATTTATGCAAGCTGCAGATGGATAACTGAATTAAAAAGGAAGCTCGAAATTTGGGCTGGCAAAAATTGGGTTGGCGTGCAGAATACAAGCAGATGTAAAACAGAGTTTACAATGGATAAAAACAGAAGATGGAAACAACTCAAAAAAGAAGTTGTTACTGCTATATGGGGAGGCATGGTATACTATATATGGCAAGCTAGGAATTGGAAAGTGTTTGGGAAAAAAAATGTAAATATAGAGTTTGTAATAGTGCAGATACAAAGAGATATTGGGGTGAGTCTTGAGAAACATAGGGAATCCAGAAAAGCTAGGAAATGTCAATATTTAGTCCAAAAGCTTTGTAACTAGAGAGGTGGGGCTGAAGACTCTGCCAGAGGTTCAATAACTTATGCACCCTTCCTAGAAGGTGGCAAAGGCGTCAGATGCTCTTAGGTTGTAAATTCGTTATTTTGGTTGGTTATGGTAAATACTTCACAGGTTTTACCAACAAAAAAAAAGTTCGACAGATTAAATTCTATTTACCACTTTTACTATAGCATTACAATTTACTAACAAAGTGTGTCAAACTTGAGCAAATAATATAAGAACTATTATCAGAAAAGCAAAAAAACTTCAAAGATGTCTCTTTGCATATTGGGCGTGATTTCCAATGCATTAAAATGTAGACTTAAAATTTGGTAATATATTATGTATCTAGGACAGTAAGTCATGATACATGGCAGGTTTTATTTTAATATTCTATTCTTGCGTATGACGTTGGCGTTTGAACTCCATTTGAATCTACATCTACTGTGTAGTCTCATAAGTAATCTATCTTATTTATCTTTGGCAGGTGAATAGCAAAAGATGAATATTGAGGATTGGAATTTTTTGTTTGATTTTATTTTCTAGATATGCATGAATATGAATTATCTGCTGCTTTTACCTGAATATGTCTATTCTGATATCAACATTTGAAGCATTAATAGTTGTAATAATACTGGATTCTGACACAGTTGGTGTTCTCAGAAGATCTAATGGATTTTGTTTCTAATTTATGCTTGTAACTTACATTGTATGGAAGTATATCTCAGAAGATCTAATGGATTCTGTTTCTACTAGTCATTAGTACATAATTATGGAGTTCCCTTTTTGTTAGGTTGATGTGTGTAATTTTCTTAATATTGTCCTTATAGTTAATAATGTAGTTACGTACAATATATCACGTAAGAGGATACAAATTGTGTTACTGTTAAGGTGATGTTGTTTTGTGATGTAATAATGTTCGAAAATGTTAAGGCATATTGTCTTGCTTAAAAAATAATAGATTGGAGAGTTGTTTGATTTGGTTTGTCTGTTGCAGATTCTGGTTTGTTGCATGTTGCTTAAAGTACAGCTACTCATATTGTGATTTGTGTATGGATCTTAGGTTCTCCATGGAAATTGTATCATGTTTTGAGCAGGTTGAAAATTCTGGGATAGTAGTATTTACAAAGAAAACTCTGAGAAAAATTTAAGAATTTAGAGAGTTTGAAAATTTTTGACTTATCAAATTGGCCATTCAATTACTTTGTGATTCAATTATCTTGAGAAATTTTATTTAATTATTTCTTATTGTCTTTTTAGGTGCAGTGATTGCGGATGAAAGCAGTAACGAAGACCTTACTTGAGTGTTGTTGATCGTTGTTAGACTTTCTATTATCAGGTTTAAGGATATTTTAGTTGAGAACTTTTTGCATGTAAACTTATCTATTTTATCTTTTGAATTGTTGATCAAACAATATATTCATATTTTTTTTTTGTATATGGATAATGTTAGTTGGATATTAATTTTGTTTCGTTGTTTATATAAGATGGTGTAAAAAATTTCATTGAATAGGAAAATATTCCTCATTTTTCTTCCATAAATATCAGAAATTACAATTGTGAATTATTGCAATAGAAAATATAACTGTTCCAATAGACCTAGCAAATAATAACAACAACCCTTAACAACCGTTGCAATATGTAACAATATCTGTTGCAATAGGGTACTGATAATTGTTCCAATATATCACAAAAACCGTTGCAATATATCAGAAAAACTGTTGCAATAGACTTAAAAAATCGCTGGTATTGTTATACCACAACGGTTTATAATCGTCCCAATAAAAAAATAAAATATTCCCATAGATAGAACAATGATGGAAGTTCCATAACCGTTATCATATCCTTATATGGATACAGTTTTGAAACCGTTACAAATAACCATTCCAATAGACCTATTGTAATGTTGAATCCTGGAACGCGTCCAAATCCGTTCAGATAGCCCTACAAGGATTGTTAGTGTGTCTGTTGCAACGATTTTGGAAGGGTTGCCATATTTGCAATTCTAGTAGTGACAAGGCATCACTCCATTAGATTTTCTAGAACGATGGCTTCGACATCAACGGTGGCGGAGAAAACGCCGGCAATGAAATCATGGGCAGATCTAATAGAGGAAGAGGGAAGCGAGTCGGAATTAGTAGGAAAAAAAATTCATGCAAAGGAACGAACAGAAGGGGAGAATTGGAGTCGAATTGTAGGAAAAGGTGAGCAAAGCAAAGGGTATGACCTAACCATGAAAGAAGGGGAGCAATTGAGAGGTAATGTTAAAATTACAATGGAAGACATAAAATATGAGATAGTTTACTGGAGATCTATTGTAATTTGTTATGTGTTAGGCTCAAGTCCACCACAAACAGTTATGGAAGGATACTTCAAAAGAGTACGGGGAACACTAGATAAAATAGCTCTGGTGAATAGGGGAATGTTCATAGTAATATTTCACTCAATGGAGAACAAGGAGAAGGTGCTGGAGGACGGAATCAGAATGTTTGACAAAAAATCAATTGTTGTTAAACCATGGAGATCTGATATTGGACTTGACAAGTAGGTGGTTGATAAAATTCCTATGTGGATCATATTGATGAACCTAGATATCAAATACTGGGGACGAAATGCTCTAACTAAAATAGCAGGGATGGTTGATAATCTACTGAAAGCAGATAGAGCAACAACACAAAAAAAGAGATTGCAATATGCAAGAATTTTAGTCGAAGTAACACCAAATCAGATCCAGATATGGTAATACTCGAGAATGAATGTGGAGTGATCATTGAACAAAAGGTCAACTATGAATGGAAACTAGTCTTTTGTAAATCATGTGGCAACTTTGGACATGATATCAAAGATTATAAGAAGCAACTTAGCCAGAACCAAGTGGTAGAGGAAACTAAGAGGGACCAGGAAACAAGAGGAATACAAATAACTCCAAATAAGTGGAGAAACCTGTTGAGCAACAGCAGAACAGTGAAGTAGGTAGCATCACTACAACTAAAAATGGGAGTAACAAAGATAAGCACCATGGGACACATCAAAATCAAAATCAAGCAGTAAATAACAGAAGAGAGCAGAAAACATAGAAAGTGGTACAGGGAAAAAATCATGGAAGGGTCGAGGAAACAACCAAAATACTTATGTTATAGTAACACGGTTGAACAAGAGGAATAATGGGAGGAATGAAGGACAGGAGAATACTAATAGAAAAGAGGTGGAATCACAAGGGAATGGTAAAAAATCAGGGAAGGATGGGGGCCTAACCCCCCCCCCCCCCCC
>ML390383.1:158150-178923 GCA_005239525.1 Nicotiana knightiana | reverse complement strand
ACCCCCCCCCCCCCCACCTCCCTAATGTATATCATTGGATTTTTGAACACCTGGGGCCTAAACAGGACAACCAAGCATAAGGAGGTGAATCTTTTCCTGCAAAGACAACAGGTTGGATTGTTTGGGCTCTTGGAAATAAATATTAAGAGGCCTAGGGAAAATCAAGCTTCTCTTAATATTTGTACAGGATGGTCTTATACTACAAATCACTCGAAGCATAATGCAGGTAGAATATGGTTATTGTGGAAGCCACAAACCTTTACTATAAAGGTGTAAATGGTTATAGAACAACTAATATATAGTATGATTACTCACAGTAGCACAGAAAATCTAATTAATGTGACTACGGTGTATGAGTTCAATGATCTATCTCTAAGGTCTGAACTGGGGAAAGACATAAGGAATATAGGCAATCAAATGGTAGGGGCATGGGAAATTATGGGAAATTTCAACTCTATACTCAATCAAGAGGATAGAGCGAGAAGTAAGGTTAGTTACGCTGAAATAAAAGACTTGAAGGAATGTGTTGAACAATGTGGTCTAAAAGAACTGAATTCATCTGGTTGCTTTTATACATGGAGAAATAAACAAGATGGATAGGATAGAGTACTCAGGATTCACAAGGTGATCACCAATGTTGATTAGGTAAATAGACTGTCAGCATCTGAGGTTCATTACATGCCTACAGGAATATATGATCTTAGTCCTGCAATAATAAAATGGGATAAAACTGGAACACCTAAGATAAGGATTTTCAGATACTACAACATATGGAGTATGAATAAATCCTACATGGCTAGAGTGGAGAGCAGTTGGAGACAACCAATAAAGGGAACAAATATATTCAAAATTGTGGGAAGATTGAACAGACTATAAAGGTTATGCTAAAGTTAAACAAAGACAAGTTTACTAAATTGGAGAAAGAGGAAGAGGAAAGTGTGAAATAGCTGGTAGAGTGTCAAAAGAAGATCCAAAAGGATCTCAGGAATGAACTGTTAGTCAGAGAGGAGAAAGATTTGACACAGCAAGGCATATACTAGAAGAAGAAAAAATAAAATATTTACAACAAAAGAGTAAAGTACAGTGGCTCAAATATGGAGATATGAATACAAGTTATTTTCACTCTGTGATCAAGTCTAAGAGAACAACAAGCAGGATATTTACAATTCAGAACATGCAAGGAGAAACAGTGCATTCAATAGAGGCAGTAGTTGATGCTTTCATTGAGTTCTATACAAGCCTATCGGGCACTGATTAACAGAGCAGGGATCATGTGGAAAGTCGTATAATCAAAGAGGGACAGATTGTTTCATAAGAACAAAGGGCCCAACTGGTAAGAGATTTCTCACAAAAGGAAGTTAAAGAGGCACTATAGGACACATAATGAACAAAGGCACCAGGCCCTGATGGGTATGACTGCCAATTTTTCAAGGACAACTGGACCTTTGTAGGTTGTCACTGCATTTGTGTTGGATTTTTTTCAATCTGGGAAAATGCTCAAAGCACTCAACAATACAGTTATCACCCTTATACCAAAATCAACTCATACTGAAACAATAGGAGATTACAGACATATAACATATTGTAATGTGGTGTACAAGATTATTTCAAAGATGTTGTGTAATCGATTTTGAAATTGGTGTTGCCAAACATCATATCACCAAATCAGAGTGCTTTTGTGACAGTATATCTTGATTTGTCAAGACCTTATCAGATTATACAATAGGAAACAAACCACTAAGAGTTGCTTGATCAAGGTGGATCTTCACAAGAAGGCATATGATTCCATTGAATGGAAGTTTGTGAAGGAAATTTTGCATGCATTAAACTTCCCTGGGATCTTCATAAGGTGGATTATGGCATGTATCACCTCAACTAGCTACAACATTAACTTAAATGGAAGGTGTTATGGCAAATTACAGGGGAAGAGAGGCTTGAAACAGGGAGATCCAATCTCTCCTCTACTATTTGTCATTTGTATGGAATATTTCATGAGAATTATGGTGCATGTGGCCAGGCAAGAGGAATTTGCTTTTCGTACAAAATGCAAAGGATTGATGCTGACACGCCTTTGTTTTGTTGATGACATGATATTATTATGTAAAAGAGACTACCCTTCAGTAATGCTCATGCTAAGGAGGCTCCAATCATTCTCCCAATCATCTGGTATGACTATCAATACATAAATCGAATATTTTCTGTGATAATATGAATGTAAGGGAGATAGAAGACATATGTGAGCTGAGAAGGTATAAGAAAGGAAAAATCCCATTCAAATATCTTGTGGTGCTATATCCTAAAAGAAGCTAAGTGTTGTGGACTGTGAAATTTTAATAGACAAGATCTTGGTGAAGATAAAAGGGTGAGGATCTAGGAAGCTATCGTATACAGGGAGCACCCAACTGGTCAATGCAGTGTTGTTGCATTTACATTCATATTGGGCATCAGTATTCTTGTTATCAAAAAGGGTCACGAAGAACATTGTAGCTATATGTAGGAACTACTATGGGATGAATAAAGTGTCATGAACAAAGCCCCATTGGCAGCATGGGACCTGTTCTGCCGAACTAAATGAGAGGGTGGATTAGGCATACAAAATTTCTTGGTGTGAAATGAAGCAGCATTGATAAAAAATGTATGGAACATAGAGCAAAAAAGTGATTCTTTATGGGTCAAATGGGTAGATCATATATACACAAATGGCAAGGACTGGTGGCAATAGAAACCACCACAGAATAGTGCATGGTATTGGAAGAAAATATGTAATATATCAAAACAACTTTTGTTGCATGGTTCAAACAAAAAGGATGGAAGGGACAGATAAATGTGTACACAGTGAAAGAAGGATACCAATGGAGAAGAGGAGAAGCACCTAAATGGCCGTATGCAAGATGGATTTGGAATAGACTAAATGTTCCAAAACACTGCTTTATTGGCTAGTTGATCATGAGGCAGAGATTACTTACGATAGAAAGATTAAATATAATGGGAATCACTACTAGAAATTCGGCCAAAATCGTCTGCGATGACCCAACCAACTTCGGTCGTTCAAAAAACCCACCGAAAAACTGACCTAAGTCGGTCGATTCTTTTAAATATTTTATTTTTTAATTTTTTTCGATTTATTTTGGCGCAAAATGCGGAAAACTATTTTAGCTTCCTGCGCAATTTATTTTTTAAGAAACCGATCAAAATCGGTCAATTATTTCAGTCAGTCATTTTAAAAGACCGACCGACTTCAGTCGGTAATTTTATATTTTTAATAAAATCGACCAAAATCGGTCAATTATTTTTACGTGAAAATGCAATTAAAGAGTACAAATAAAATAAAAGAAAAGTCTTAAACCAAAATGTACCAATGATCTAGTGGTAGAATAGTATCCTGCAACAGTACAGACCATAGCTCAATTCCTAGATAGTGCATCTTTTAATTGCATAATTAAAAATATTGGCAGATTTTTTCTTTTTGGTTCGGAAATTGTGACCGACTTCGGTCGCTATTTATTAATGGCGTGCCTAATTTTGATGGATTAAATTCGATCAAAATCGATCATTTTTTAAGTTTTTCGACCGATTTTGGTCGGTATTTTTGAACGATTATAGGCAGTTTTCTAGTAGTGAATAAGCCAGGAAAGAACATGCCTACTCTGTGGAATGCATGATGAAACAATAAAGCATCTATACTTTGAGTGTCAATTCTCAAAATTGTGCATTGAAGAACTCTGATATTGCCTATGAATAAAGCTGAAGCAAATAGACATGTAGAGCATTTGGAGGAAAATGGGAAGATGTATTAAAGGGAGAGTACGCGGAGGGTTCATGACCTCAAACATCATAGTTGTAATGTATGGGATATAGCGAGCAAGAAATGAAGGATTATGACATCAAAAAGTATCATGGCCAACAATGATACGGAAGAGCATAAAAGATGATAGAAAATATAGACTACAACTGATAGAAGCCAACAGGAAGAACAAGAAAAAAAATTGAGTGGATAAGTATTGTATAGATACAAAAACAACAATGACATTTCGAATAGATTAGGACTTGCTTCCAACTGGCAAACCTACCTAGTAGGGATGCTTAAGGAGGAAGAGAATAAATGGTTATAGCCTTTGACATAGAACTAGCTATGGATAGATTATAGATTGTATACATCACTTGTAAGTATCTTTTGTCTAGTGGAGATCAATAAAAAAAATTCTTTCACCAAAAAACTTGAAATGAAAATGCATAATAATATAGAATACATATATACAATGTGAGGATATAAGGTGATGTGAGAAATTAACGTGGACACAAGGTTTGCCCAACAAAAAATAGTAAATTGCAGGAGTCATGTCATAGAGATCGGATAAGAGTTGACCAATTGAAAGATGAAGGAAAAACTATATTATAAATTTTTGAAAGCTCTCTACAATTCTCATAAATCTTCACACAATAAATAAGATACTAATACCCCTATTTATAATACTACGAAACCTATTACAACTAGAAACAATAAAGCCTATTCTTGTAATGACCCGGTTAGTCGTTTCAAGAGTTGTAGCCCCGTTCCCCCATTTTTCTGCTCATTTTGTATTTTACTGTTGTTTTATGGCTTATTGGGGTAATTGGTTCGAGTCCGGAAGGATTTCGGAATGAATTGAGACACTTAGTCTCATAATGGAAAGCTTGGGATGGAAAAGTTGATCAGATGTTGACTTATATGTAAACGACCCTGATTTTAAGTTCTAATGGCTTCGTTATCTCCGTTGAGTGATTGTGGATTTAGGAACGTGTCCGGATTGTGATTTGGAGGTCCGTAGTGGAATTAGGGTTGAATGGGGAAAGTTAGAATTTTGGATGTTTGATCGGGGGTGGACTTTTTGATATCGGGGTCGGATTTCAATTCTGGAAGTTGGAATAGATTCATAGTGTCATTTATCACTTGTGTGCAAAATCTGAGATCAATCGGACGTGGTTTGATATGTTTCGGTGTCGTTTGTAGAATTTGGAAGTTCCAAAGTTCATTAGGATTGAATTAGGGTGCGATTCGTGTTTTTGATGTTGTTTGAGGTGATTTGAAGGTTCGACTAAGTTTGTATCGTATTTTGGGACTGGTTGATATGTTTGGTTAAGGTCTAGGGGGACCTCAGGTTGATTTTTGGTGGCTAACGGATCAAAGTTGGATGTTGAAGGATTGTTGAAATGTGATTCTTGCTGGTGTAATCGCACCTGCGGATAGGGAACCACATGTGCGAGCCCGCAAAAGCGGAAAGAAAGCTACAGAAGCGGGCAAGGAAGTGAGGCAGTAGATGGTCATAGGTGCGATGGTTTTCCCGCACCTGCGTGACCAGAGATGCGGCAAAAGGAGCGCAGAAGTGGATTTGTCCATATAGCTGGCCTCCGTAGAAGTGGATATTTCTCTCGCAGAAGCGAGTCCGCAGGAGCGGAAACTTTGACACAGGAGCGGAGTTATCCGCAAAAGCGGGCTCTGAGGCACACATTGGAGGGCACAAAAGCAGCTAAGTTGCCGCAGGTGCGGAAGCCTGGGCAGAACCTATGTAAATGAAGGTCCCTAGATTTCTACCATTTCTAACAATTTGAGCTCGGATTTTTGAGGTTTTGAGAGGATTTTCAAGGGAATTATTGAGGTAAGCTCCTTGAGTTCACTTTTCTTAAATAATCATGTTTCTCCACTGATTTTCCACCTATTTAGTGTATTTTTGAGGTGTAATTGGGGGTTTGAAGCTAGGAATTTGGAGAGTTGATTTTGGGGATTTTAATGACCATTTGGTGTCGGATTTTGATGAAACTGGTACGACTAGACTCATGAGTGAATGGGCTCTCGGGTTTAGTGACTTAGGCTATGTGTTGATGCTTTTGGAGATCATCGAGGCCGCGTACATGTTGAATTCCCATTATTTTTTGTTTGCACTCAGTTTTCAGATTCTTCTTGTATATCATACTTCAGTCTCTGTTATTCTTTGTTGATACATCATGTTATTGCTGTTTGGGCTTATTTTTTTTATGAAATTTGAGATCCTGAGAGACTGGAGAGGTTGGTGACTGAGTTAGGGCCTGAGTGCCGACCTGTGAGCGATATTTATATATATACGGATCAAGTTGCACGCCGCGAAGATCCATGTGGCTGTATATATGTGGATCAGGTTGTACGCCGCAATGAGTCTTATGGCTGTATATATGTGGATCCGGTTGCACGTTGCAGCGAGCCTCATGGCGGTTTATATATTGATGGGATCGGGATGCACGCCACAGCGATATATCTCTTGGGCTAAAGGAGCCCCTCCGGAGTCTGTAAATCCTCAGTGTGTGCAGGTACTTATTGAGTGTGAGTGTTGAGGACTGAGAGCCGATTGATGAGCTATTGAGAGAGATTAAGTGACTGTTGCCCTAAGAGGTTGTACTTGCTTTCATTGTTGTTGCACATAGTTTTGAATTCTTCTGAGAGATATTTTTATCCAGTTTTACTTGAACTTGGCATGTATAAATGGATTTGACTTAAATTGTCGGATTTGAAAGCATGTCTATTTTTCCTTATTGAGACTACTGAAATTGAATTATAATTGTGTATCTCGTCACTATCTTCAGTTCCTTAATTAGTATTGTTACTTATTGGGTTGGTTGTACTCACGCTACATCCTGCACTCGTGTGGAGATCTAAGTGTTCCTGGTCATAAGCGGAGTCGATATTTGAGTAGTTGAACCCGAAGACTATCAAGGTAGCTGCATGGCGTTTGCAGGCCTTGACTCTCTTTCCTTATCTTTATTCGTATTTCAGTACTTATTCCTTAGACATTATAGTAGACTATTCCCTAGTATAAATGCTCATGTACTCGCTGAGACCCCAATTTTTTGGGGGACATTTGTATTGAATTGTGGATTCATTTCTGTTTCAAAGAGGTTTTTCTTAAACATTAATTGTATTCTCGTATAATTTTCAAAGCTTTTACTGTGTTGAGATGGTTGAATAGTGGCATGTCTAGTTCCACGATAGGCGCCATCACGACAGTTGGTTTTTGGGTCGTGACAAGTTGGTATTAGAGCCTAGGTTACATAGGTCTCACGAGTCATGAGCAGGTTTAATAGAGTCTTGCTGATAGGTACGGAGACGTCTATACTTATCTTCGAGGGGCTATCTAACCCTAAGGAAATTTCACATTCTTGTATTCTGGTCCTGTGGATTGTTGATTCCGATAACTAAACTTTTGTTATTCTATTCTCTCACAGATGGTGAGGACACGTACTACTGGGTAGGATGGAAAACCACCAGTACCACCAGTCAGGGCCGTGAGAGGTCGAGGTCGCGGTAGGGGCAGGGGTACAACTCGCATAGTAGCTAGGACAGCACCTGCATATCCACCAGTTGTTCCAGCTCAGGAGCAGGCACCAGATGCAGTGGAGCCAGCTCAGGCACCAGTTGTGCCCATCGTGATTCCAGGCCTTCAGAAGGCCTTAGCTCAGATTCTGATCGTGTGTACCAGTCTTGCTCAGGCGGTCTCTGTTCTGGCCGCAGCAACCACTTTTAAGACCGAGAAGGTACTCAGACTCCCACCTCCCTACACCACAGCAGGTGATGCAGGGACTCCAGACACTGGGGGCACTACCAGCCCAGCCGGCTGCAGTTGCTCAGGCCCCGGTGGTCCCCGTTATGGCTGATAATGAGCAGAGGAGACTTGAGATACTTCGGCCCCTATCATTTAGCGGTGTTGAGTCAGAGAATACCCAGGTTTCTGGATAAGTGCGAGTGGATGTTTCGGATAACGGGTATTGTGGAGACTAGTGGGGTCTCAATCACATACTTTTCAATTTTCTAGGGATGCCTTCAGATGGTGGAAGTCTTATGAGAGGCGCAGGCCGTTCGGTGCAACACCACTTACATGGCAGGATTTCTCCGTCCTCTTCTTGGAGAAGTTCGTGCTGCACTCTCACAACGAGGAGCTGCAAAGACAATTTGAGCAGCTTCGTTAAGATGGCATGTGTGCGACACAATACGAGATGAGGTTTTCTTAGTTGTCCTATCATGCAGTTTGGTTGGTCCCCACTGATATAGAGAGGATTAGGAGGTTCATTTATGGCCTCACTTATCAGTTGCGGTTGCTTTTGACTCGAGAGAGGGTATCTCGTGCTACTTTTGATGAGGTAGTCGACATTTCTCGGCAGATAGAGGTGGTCCACAGTCAGGAACGGGGAGAGAGGGAGGCCTCATGGACAGGGTGGATTCAGTGGTGTTCCTTCTGGGGGTCAGTTCCACCACGGAAGGGGTCGTCCCTATAGGAATGCTCATACCGCTTTTCCAGTTCACTGTGGTGCATCATCCGGCCATGGTTCTTACAGTTCTCATCAGGGCCACTCATCTCTCAGTTCCCTTCTTGCTCAGAGTTCGTCCCGTGATCCATTGGTTCAGGGATCATCTATGACAAGCCCTCTACCAGTTATCCCGGTGCTCGGGGCTCCCTTTAATCCCCACCGCCATTGCCAGCACCGAGGAGTTTCTATGAGTGTGGAGAGCTTGGCCATAACAGGAGATATTGTCCCCACCTTATGGGAGGTCCATCTCAACAGAGGAGCCATACTACAGCTTCAACACCAGTTACTTCACCACCCGCTCAGCCAGCTCGAGGTGGGGCCCAGTAAGCTAGAGGTCACCCTATAGGGGGAGGCGGATCAGGTGGCGCTCAGGCCCGATTATATGATATTCTTTCAAGACCAGATATTGTTGCTTAGGATGCAGTGATCACATGTATTGTCTCACTTTTCCACAGAGACGCCTCTATATTATTTGACCCTAGTTCAATTTATTCATATGTATCATCATATTTTTCTCATCATTTGGATACGCCCCGTGGGTCCTTCATTTCATTTGTGCATGTCTCTACGCCCGTGGGTGATACTATCATTGTGGACCGTGTATATCGGTTGTGTGTGGTGACTATTAGGGTATTGGAGACCAAAGTTGATCTTTTGTTGCTTAGTATAGTGGACTTTGACTTGATTTTGGGTATGGATTGGTTGTCTCCATGTCATATTGTTCTAGATTTTCACGCTAAGACCGTGACGTTGGCAATGCCGGGATTGCCAAGGATGGAGTAGAGAGGTTCTCTAGACTATGTTCCCAGCAGAGTGATTTCATATTTGAAGGCCCAGCGGATGGTTAGGAAGGGTTCTTTATCTTATTTGGCCTTTGTGAGGGATATTAGTGCTGGTGCTCCCACTATTGATTCTGTTCCGGTGGTGCGGGAGTTTCTGGATGTGTTTCCTGCAGTCCGACAGGGATATTGATTTCAATATTAACTTGGTGCCGGACACTCGTCCCATTTCTATCCAATCGTATCGTATGGCACCAGCTTAGTTAAAGGAATTGAAGGAGCAGCTTCAGGAACTCCTTGATAAGGGGTTTATTCGGCCTAGTATGTCACCTTTGGGTGCACTAGTTCTATTTGTGAAGAAGAAGGAAGGTACTATGAGGATGTGCATTGATTATAGGTAGTTGAAAAATGTTACAATCAAGAACAAGTATCATGTATCGCGTATAGATGAACTGTTTGACCAGCTTCAGGGAGCGAGGGTGTTCTCCAAGATTGATTTGAGGTCTGGATATCACCAGCTGAAGATTGGGGACTCGAATATTCAAAAGACATCATTTAGGACCTGTTATGGTATTATGAGTTCCTTGTGATGTCTTTTGGGCTGACCAACTCCCCAACACCGTTCATGCATCTGATGAACAGTGTGTTTCGGCCTTATCTCGACTCATTTGTTATAGTGTTCATTGATGATATCTTGCTATACTCTCGTAGCTAGGAGGAGCATGCCCAATATTTGAGGATTGTGTTGCAGCGGTTGAGGGAGGAGAAGTTGTATGTCAAGTTCTCCAAGTGTGAGTTTTGGAACGGTTCAGTTACATTCCTGGGGCACGTGGTGTCTAGTGAGGGTATTCAGGTGGATCCGAAGAAGATAGAGGCGGTTCAGAGTTGGCCAAGACCGTCCTCGGATGTAGAGATTCGGATCTTTCTCGGCTTGGCCAGTTATTATCGTCACTTCATGGAAGGTTTCTCATCTATTACATCGCCCTTCACCAAATTGACCCAAAAGGGTGCTTCTTTCAGGTGGTCGGATGAGTGCGAGGAGAGCTTTCATAAGCTCAAGACTGCCTTGTCCACAACTCCAGTTCTAGTTTTGCCTTCATCCAAGTTAAGGAGCTATGACTTTCCAACTTAGACTTTTCAACCGGGCCTATTAGAGGCTTCAACCACACATCCGCCTGGCCTGATTTATTTAAGAGGCTACCTCCTGTAGGAACCTCTATTATAATTTGCTTCATCTACCCACTATTAGAAGATCCTACTTCGACAATAGAAGGAACGGAAGTAGGGACATATGAATGAGCCACAGATGGAATAGGCGGGGGAGCAGAAACAACAACAGGTTTGGCAAACGAAAGTTCCACTGGAGCATATGGAGGAAAATAGCGAGAGGTGCTTCCTCAGAAACTGTTCCAAAGCCTCGGTGGAATAATTTTTCAATTGATTCACTGGCAGAGGAAGGAGTTGCATCTTCAGGAGTGGAAAGCTCTGACTCAGGCACGGAAAGTGGATCAGTAACTGGAACAGATTCGTCGTCAGACACGACCTTTCTTCTCCGTGACCTCCGAATCAGCGAACCTTTCTCCTGCTCTTCCTCATCTTCCAAGGTTCGAGACCCACTTGCTTTCCTTTTTGATGAAGGGGAGTTCACAATAATTGCTTGGTCCTTGGCCAAAGAAAGTTTCAAAGTGGATACTGCAGCAGCAGAGACCCCACGAGCGGGAAACACTGACAAATAAAAGGGGTTAGAGAAGCTTGAAAGGAGAAATAAAGGAAATATAAAAAAAAACCTACCATGGGTTTTCACTTTCCAATAAAACCTCGCCGAGAGGTACTTCCAAGAACGTTCTTCCATTGGAGCAATCAACAACAATTTTTCTACCCAACCACGAAAATCGGAGACCTCCTCAACGGTTCCCATGGTTGCTGCAAGAAGAAAAAAAAAAGCTGTCACGGTACTGAAGATTTATAAAAAAAATATAAAGAAGAAAGTGAGTGAAACTGTACTCACGTGCAAAGTTCCAATTCTCAGGGAAAGGGAGATTCTCTTCACCTACCAAACCTTTAGTAGGGACATCTACATACTGGACATACCCCCTCTATCTTTATCAACATCAGGTATAACCAAAACTCTTTTACTCCTAGTCGCAAGAGTAAAGACTCCTTGGCGGAACAACATAGGAGAATAGAGATGAATGAGATGATGAAAAGTAAAAAAAACTGAAGCTAAGATGGCCAAATATCTAAGGCATGCTATTGCTCTCCAGATAAGAGGATCGATCTGTCCCAAGCACACATTAAAAAATCGACAAAACCCTATGATGATAGGGTCGATGGGAGGCTTGAATCCTAAAGTAAAGGGGTAACTATACACAAAAGAATACCCAGTTCTGTAAGAGGTCATTCTCTGATTCTCATTGGGAAATAAGACTAGAAAGTCAGATTTCCAATAACAATCTCTATGCACGAGTGAAACTAAAACCTCAGTGATTTGAGTAGGGTAAATATCAGCGCGATCATGAGATGTCATAGAAGAAAGTTGTTTTCTTATGGCCCCACTATCCTTTACAAAATAAAACTCAGCAGGAATTCATCAACTTTTGGCTCACGAAGTGGTTCGTTAGGTTCTATACTCTTAGAAGAATATCTAGAAGATCTAGCCCTAGAAGAAGACGAAGAAACATTAGCCCTAGAAGATGGTGGGGGAGTAATGTTGCAAGGGGAAGAAGAACCCCTAGAAGGAGTAGAACTCAAGCTTCTTAGTCTACCACCCCTCCTACTCCGGATTGGAGCAGAAGAAGGAGATAATTTGTCTACATTGATAACCTTCTTGGGTTCTTGATTTGAGGAAGACATATTTACGTGAAAGAGGAATTTACAAGTAATGAAGGAAAGTTAGAAGTCTTTCGTGAAAGCAAAGGCAGGAAAAAGGGGTATTTATATTCAGAAGCAACCGTCAAAAAAATGGAAAAAGACACTAATGTGAAAGTCATGATTAGAACTGTCACTTCGTGACTGATGCAGCCGTAAAAAGCCCTAAAAGGCGTTGAAGAATTGCAGAATCAAACCGAGAATGCAACATGGCACTAGCATTAAATGAAAGTGACAGGCGACACATATATTTAGAGACGGATGCAATGGTACGAGTGTAACGGCGGCGAAAAATTCCCTCCATAAGTGAGTATCCAATTACCAGATATTTAATTGATAAATAAATGGTAAGTGGGGAGGCTATATGTATTGGTAAAAAATAAACTTCACGCATGTAATAATTTTGGTGACAAGGCAATCTACGTGGGTCAATGGAAACATGATAGCTGGTCAGAAGTTTAGAAAGACGTACGGGGCAAAGAAGAAGGGAATAGCATGCACACGAGACAATTAGATGCGGGAGTTCCAATCTAATTGAGGAGTTGAAGATACATGGCCAGAATGAACCAAGGCAGAATAAAGGGCAGATTCAAATGTCTTCAATCAATGAGCTAAATGTTACATAATCTTCACGCAACAGTTACGATTACCAATTGTAACGTCAGGTTAATGATATTATTAGTCATTAATTCTCAATCATTAAGAAGAGTAGATGTTATATTAAGAAATTCCCTATAAAAGGGAGTAAAACCTCACTTGTATGGATACGTTCGAACCACTACTGAAATATACTTACTTTTATGCTATCTTATTGCTTTCTTATTTACAAGTCTAAATCCTATTATTAGCTAATTTCTTTGGTTATCAGAAACCCGAGTACTTCTTAAAATAGCTTTGACTAAAAAACCAATTCTTTGGTTAAACAATATATTAATGGGATCGGGATGCAAGCCGCAACAATATATCGCTTGGGCTGAAGGAGCGCCCCTCCGAAGTTTGTACACCCCAAGTGAGCGCAGGTACTTATTGTGATGTTTTAGACGTCAATACCTCACAAGAAGATAAATTACTTTGTGTGGTACCCAATTTTTGAGTGTTGTCTCAATAGAAGAACCTGGTTCTTCTTGATGTACTTACTTCTACTGTCGTGGAATATTAAAAGTAGTAAAGTAAAAACACAAGGATTTTTTCGTGGAAAACACCTGGCTCAAAAGGTGAAAAAACCACGACCTACTCCTTAGTAGGATTTGCTCAAACTCTTCACTAAATACTCTGAGCCAAACGGACTTACAAAATAAACTCTTTTGTAATCCTATGACTAACTCTAATCCCTTTGTAGTAACTAGCCTCTATCTAATTTCTACACACCTCAAGTTAACTCTAACTTGAACAATGTGTACCTATTACAATTGCTTCTATAAAAGCTGAAAGATACAATATTAAAACTCCTAGTACAATCAAATAGACTCAATAATCAATCAGATGGAACTGGTTCTTTTAGTTTATCTGTAGCCTTTTAATCGCACAATGACTATGCTAGCAAATTGACTCTGGGAACTTTGCTTTCATACTTTTGATTCACTTCAGCTTTTTTGCGTGGCAAATTCCAGCAGAAATACATCAAGTATTTATAGAGTCAGTTGAGCTTGTCGTCCAATTCTAGTCCAACTCTACCTGGGTGAACATAATTCGTACCAAACTCAACTTCCTTTATTTTGTTACTTTCCTTGCTGAATTCGACTTCAATCATCTCATCAGTTTGTAACATTTTCGCATTAGGAGACAATCTCTTGGTTCATTGATATTTCTCATTCACAGATATGTCCTATGCATATACGGTTCATGTGCCAGATATTCAGTTCAAGATGTGTGCTCTGATGGACCTGGTTCAACTGGTCAGCCATTTGTCAATATTCAAAACTATGCAGTGACATGGGTCAACAAATTCCCTCTTTTTGATGATGACAAACTCCGTGCTTAATCTTGTATACACTACAACCACTTTATATGGTTTTAAGCATTAATCATAGAGAATCCAGGTTCATTAGGTTATAAATATCACTTTGAAATTTTTTTTTTGAAAAAGTTCAGCATATATCTTCCCCCTTTTGGCATCATCGAAAAGTTTTCAAAATGATACACTTACCAGATTTATTAATTATTACTCATNCAACCACTTTGTATGGTTTTAAGCATTAATCATAGAGAATCCAGGTTCATTAGGTTATAAATATCACTTTGAAATTTTTTTTTTGAAAAAGTTCAGCATATATCTTCCCCCTTTTGGCATCATCGAAAAGTTTTCAAAATGATACACTTACCAGATTTATTAATTATTACTCATGGCCATTGAGGCAACTGCAGGTGCAAAGCATGATTAATCAACACAAAGAAGCCAATAAATCTTAGCTAACTAAGAAATTGAGACAAGTCAATAACTAGAAGCAAAATTCATTGATTAGTAATGATTATCAACACCATACAGAAAAACGAAAACAAACCAACCATGAGCAAAAATAGAGTAAAAATAACTGAAACTGAATAACTGGTCTAAAGAAGGGTTTTGGAAGCTCTGGAAAGCCTAAGGATGGGAAGTTGCAGAGGAGGTTGTGGTCTTGGATAGTAGGAGAGAAAGCATTTGCTGCACCCTCGTTCTTTTCTTTCTCCTTTGCTAATTCAGCCCTAGGAGCATCCCGCTCAGCTTCAACCTCAATCACACGAGACTTCAAACGAAGGATCTCCATATCCTTAATCTCGTTTTCCTGCACCAGAGTTCTAACTTTGCTGTTGACTGGTTGCTTCCTAGATGAACCAGGTTCATCCACAGGAACATTGACATTGTAGTCACATCTAAGCAAAGTTTCCTTCCCAAAATAGTCTTGGCAGTAGCCATCTCAGCCTTCTTTACTGGAACCCCAAAATGTTCAAGCACTGCTGTCAGAATGAAGCTATATGGAATTGTGTGTGCTTTGGTTCTATTCACCACTCTGTCAAAGAGTTGGATGATGAAAACCGGCTAATTTATTTGCTTTCCCCTGTATAGAAGCATTCCAACAAGGTAAGATCCATATAATTTTCCATGTGCCTTCTTTCTTGTCTAGGCAGTAGGAACTTGATAACGAACTCGAAGAGTAGCTTGTGCTCTGGCTTCATTTCACTCTTGTAAACCGGCCTGGGTTCAATCTCCTTCTTACTATCACTGAAGAACCTGGTGATGTTGATTGCTGAGGCCATCCCATCTAGACAAGGCCATTTTTTCCTTGTGTAGTCCTCATAGCCCTCAACTGGTATGTTCAGAATAACACCCAGTTCTTTAACATCAAAGGAAACTTCAATTCCTTTGACCATGGAGGTGACCCTGCCTTCCTTGGCAATGGCATTTCCCATGAATTCTACCAACTCAGCTTTTCCCAGCCTGCCTTCCATGCGAAGGACCAGGTCCTTCCATTCCTACACCTCCAGAGTTTCCATCAGATATTGCATTCCAGGCTCCTCTAGATCCTTCATCATCTTACCCTTCAGTATTGTTTTTTTCCAAACATGGTAACTCTGTCAGTCACCTCTCCTATTTCCTTCTCCTCCTCTCCACTCCATTCTGTATCATCATCCTCAACAATTTTCACTTTCTTTGGCTTGCCCCTGGTCCTCTTAACAGATCTTGTTGGTGTGACGGACATTCTAGTTGACTTCTTTGAAGAAGCATTAGCCTTTGTGGGTTTTGGTGTCTGAGCCACACTTGGAGCAGAATGCTCCTCCTGTTGGACCAGGTCCAATGCAGTCTCTTCAATCTCAATAGCCTCAACAGGCTCTACAACTTTTGTTTTTCCTTTTGCTGCCCTCTTCTTCTTGCTCTCTTTCAGAGCCTTTTCTAATTTCTTTTCTTCATCTCTCATAGTGCTATGAGTAGCTCTTACTTTTGGAGCAGGAACATCAGCAACTTCAAAAAATTTTCTTTTGTTTGAAGGAACTGGGTGAGTTGCCTTCTTGGACTTCTGACTCCTTCTTTTCTTGGGGCTATAAGACTCCCCCAGTTTCTTCAACCTTTCAGCCAATGATTCTTCCCCAGATAAACCAGGTTCATCTGTTCCTTTCTTCAGACTTGCAAGACCTGCTGCAGCTTCCTCGACTATGCTTCCCCCTAAATCAGTGACATTTTCTCCAACAGTTTCAGGAATGGGATCACAGATAACCAGCGTGGTACAATCCTCCCCAGATCCCCTCACAACTTATTTTCCCTCTCTCTCAATAATTCTTTCTTTTCTACCACCCCTCTGCCTTCCAGGCACTTCAACATCAATAATGGACCCAACCAACACGAATCTTTTATCAGTAGAAGTAAATTCAGAATCAATTTTAAGATTACCTTTTTCAGAACTGGTTGAACCAGGTGCGTCTTCCTAGTACCTTTGTCTTCTTTAATAATATCCTCCAAGAATTTTTCCCTAGCCCCAGAAGCAAGAGATTTCCGAGCAAGAACTTTGACACGACGATTCTTGGGGGCAGGAGTAGGGTTTGGAGTGGGTTCAGGAATGGGTGTATTTTCAGGGGTGGATGTAATTTCTGGTGATTTAGAACTGTAAACGGATGGAGAATTAGAGATAGATTTAGAATGTCCTCCATCGTAGTCACGATTAGGTGATGAATTAGAAGAATAAGCTGGTGGTGGTGATGACATTTTTACGTATTGTTAGGAAGAAAGGACGAGTTGTAAGTTTTGGGTTGTGTAGTATGAGTAACTTGGTTTGAAGGTAGTTTTATGAAGAGAGGAGTAATGATTGCCTTTTATAATATATGGCTATTAATTATACAACGGGAAAAAAATATGTATTCAAGTGGAAGTCTAATAGTTGTAGGAGTGTCATTGATTTGACAGTTGAGAGTTACCTACTTCTAGGCTAATTGAGTACTGATGGGAATTCTTAGAACGGGTTCATTTAGGGATTAGTACAAAGACTTTGAAATGAACCAAATATAGATAGAATCCTGCTCATGTGTGACTGTAATTGAATTAATATATGGAGAAGAGTGTGTACCTTGTCAGTCAGATGAATAAGCATAGATGAACCAGGTTCATCCTATTAGAAATATTTAAATTGCCTCAATTTACAAAGATAGATAAGCATTTATTAGTATCCAGGGAATCATATTAATACATGGCACAAGAGTATGGCAATAAACACATGATGCTGAGCAATTATTAATATGATTAAGTACCTAATTAAAATTTTCTAGCCAAAANGATTGAGATCATTCCTTTTTCATAGTTATCCCTTAGGAAATGGTGTCTAACATCTATGTGCTTAGTCCTTTTGTGATGAACCGGGTTCTTCGTCATACTAATAGCACTAGTGTTATCACAAAAAATAGGAATGCATCCCACATCAATACCGAAGTCCATGAGTTTTTTTTTATCCATAACAACTGGGCACAACATGAGGCTGCAGCCACATATTCAGCCTCAATAGTAAACAAGGCTACTGAATTTTGTTTCTTGGTAGCCCAAGACACAAGGCATGAACCCAGAAAGTGAGCCATACCTGAAGTACTTTTCCTGTCAACCAGGAATCCTGCATAATCAGCATCAGCATATCCTACAAGGTCGAAATTACTACCTTTAGGATACCAAAGGCACAAATCAGTGGTGCCTTTCAAATATCTCAAAATTCTCTTTACTGCAGTGAGGTGGGACTCCTTTGGATTTGCCTGAAACCTAGCACACAATCCCACGCTGAACACAATATCAGGTCTGCTGGCAGTGAGATATAATAGAGACCCAATCATCCCTCTGTATAGCTTCTGATCAACAGATGAACCAGGTTCATCCACATCCAATTTTGTAGCTGTGGCTATGGGAGAGGTATTTCTTTTGAGTCTTCCATTTTAAACTTCTTGAGCAATTCTTTCACATACTTTTGTTGGTGGATCATTGTTCCATTTGGGTTTTGCTTAATTTGCAAGCCTAAGAAAAAGTTTAGCTCACCCATCATACTCATCTCAAACTCACTTCCCATTAGCATAGCAAATTCTTGCTTAATTTTTCAGAAGTCGCCCCAAATATGATATCATCCACATATATTTGCACAACCAGGATATCCTTACCCTTTTCCCTTAAGAACAAGGTACTATCAATTTTGCCTCGTTTGTACCCATGTTCTAGCAGGAATTTTGATGATCGTCCGTACCATGCTCTTGGTGCTTGTTTGAGACCATATAGAGCTTTGTTGAGTTTGTATACGTGGTCAGGTGAATCCTTGCTTTCAAAACCTGGAGGCTGCTTGACAAACATCTTCCTTCAGATAGCCATTGAGAAAGGCACTCTTAACATCCATCTAATGAAGAGTGAATTCCATGTGTGCAGCAAATACTATAAGAAGTCTGATTGCCCCCAGTCTTTCCACAGGGTCAAAGGTCTCATCATAGTCAATTCCTTCTTCTTGACTATACCCTTGAACAACTAATCTTGCCTTATTCCTTGTAACAGTTCCATCCTCATCGAGCTTGTTCCTGAAGACCCACTTGGTGCCAATCACTGATCTGTCTAGTGGCCTGGGTACCAAGTGCCATACTTGACTTCTTTCAAACTGATTCAGCTCTTCTTGTATGGCATTTACCCAATCAGCATCTTGTAGGGATTCCCCAATGTTATTTAGTTCGATCATGGATAGAAAGGCATCAAACGCACACAGATTTTTCAAGGATGATCTTGTTTTGATTCCGGATGCCAAATCTGTTATGATGTTCTCAAGAGGGTGAGAACTCTGATATCTGTGTGGTTGAAGTACCACCTGTTCATTCGTAGACGATTCCACGGTGTCTTGTTGCTATGAAGCAGGATCAGGGCCAGGTTGCATATGTTGAATTCCCCCTGTCATGATGCTTGGGGTAGTTGAACCTACTCTATCACTTGTTCCACCTTCCATGCTTGCTTCAATGTGATCACTGCTTCTTACCAGTCCAAGCTCCTCATCTTCAGGTTCCTGTCTCTCAGCAAGAATGTTAGTTTCATCAAAGACAACATGTATACTTTCTTCTACACACATAGTTCTTTTATTATACACTTTATAAGCTTTGCTATGTGATGAATATCCAAAGAATACTCCCTCATCACTTCTGGGGTCAAATTTTCCTAGGAGATCTTTGCCATTATTATGTACAAAACACTTGCATCCGAAAGCCCTAAAGTGGGATATGTTGGGCTTTCTCCCTTTAAGTAATTCATAGGGAGTTTTCTCTACCAGAGGTCTGGTCATGCATCTATTGATTATGTAACAAGCAGTGTTTATTGCTTCAGCCCAGAAGCTGTGAGGTAGTTTGCTAGATAGAAGCATGGTTCTTGCCATGTCTTCAAGAGTTCTGTTTTTCCTTTCAACAACCCCATTTTGCTGTGGGGTTCTAGGAGCAGAAAAGTTATGATTAACACCATGTTCATCACAGAACTCAACAAACTTAGCATTCTCAAATTCAGTACCATGGTCAGATCTTATTGATGCTAGTTGATGTCCTAATTGATTTTGAGTTTTCTTGACAAATGAGGTGAACATATCAAATGCTTCATCCTTAGATGCCAGGAATAAGGTCCAAGTGAACCTTGAAAAATCATCAACTAGCACCATCACATATCTCTTACCACCTCTACTCAAAGTTCTCATAGGACCACAGAGATCCATATGAACCAGTTCCAACGTCCTGGTGGTACTGACTATTTTCTTACTTTTGAAAGAGGACCTTACCTGCTTTCCCCTGGCACATGACTCACAAACTTTGTCTTCCTTGAACTTAATGTTAGGAATTCCTACCACTAAGTCCTTAAAGACTAGTTTGTTAAGCTGAGGTAGACTCGCATGACCAAGTCGTTGTGCCACAGGAAGGGATCAGTGTCCAACAAACTTAGGCAAGTGAGTTCATTTTCAGACAATGTGGACAAGTCCATGACATAGATGTTATTCATTCTTTTTTTCCTGCAAAACAAACTTGTCAGTAAGCAGGTTAATCACAAAACATTTTGTGGAAGTAAAAGCAACCAGGTTAGCTCTGTCACACAGTTGTGATACACTGATCAGGCTATATTTCAAGCCATCTATTAGATACATATGTTCAATGGATCGTGTGTCTTCCTTACCTACCTTACCAACCCTAATGATTTCACCTTTCTTTCCGTTTCCAAAAGGAGACATTTCCTCCTTTGAGACTTTCAAGTGAAAGGAACTGTTCCATGTTCCCAGTCATATGCTTTGAGCAGCCACTATCCAAATACCAAATTTGGCTGCCTCCTCTCACTTGAACCTACAAAAGAATCAGGGGTTAGTTTTAAGAACCCAAACTAGTTTGGGTCCTTTTCTATGAGAGAATGGATGAATCAAATTTTTCCTGGCCCAATTTGGTAGCCAGTTTTTCCCTTTTACAAACCTCTCATTTCTTCGACTGGCCTGCTCTTTTGCAGTACACTCATATTTGTAGTGCCCAGTCTTACTACAATGGGTGTATATTTTATTTTCAGGAAGAGTGAGATACTTGTTTTTGGGATCCCACTTGGACAATTGACTTCCAAATCCAATCTATCTCCTGTTGCTACTATGATNATCCCACTTGGGCAATTGACTTCCAAAGCCAATCCCTCTCCTGTTGCTACTATGATTCTCTTGAAGCCATATCAGGGCGTCGGAGGATTTATTCCATTTACAAGTGCGATCTAATTCATGTTTGACTTTTCCAAGTTCTTCATTAAGAGTTTTTATCTGTTCATCCTTGGCATACATCTTATCTTTTAGTTTTCCCATGTTTTCTTCTAACATGATATGAGAATAATCAACAAC
>ML390383.1:36059-156750 GCA_005239525.1 Nicotiana knightiana | reverse complement strand
CCTACTCCTCAGTAGGATTTGCCAAAACTCTTCACTAAATACTCTGAGCCAAACGGACTTACAAAATAAACTCTTTTATAATCCTAGGACTAACTCTAATCCCTTTGTAGTAAATAGACCCTAGCTAATTTCTACACACCTCAAGTTAACTCTAGCTTGAACAATGTGTACCTATTACAATTGCTTCTATGAAAGCTGAAAGATACACTATTAAAACTCCTACTACAATCAACTAGACTCAATAAGCAATCAGATGGAACTGGTTCTTTTAGTTGATTTGTAGCCTTTTAATCGCACAATAACTCTGCTAGCAAATTGACTCTGGGAACTTTGCTTTCAGACTTTTGATTCACTTCAGCTTTTGTGCGTGTCAAATTCCAGCAGAAATACATCAAGTATTTATAGGGTGAACATAATTCGTACCAAACTCAACTTCCTTTATTTTGTTACTTTCCTTGCTGAATTCGACTTCAATCATCTCATCAGTTTGCAACATTTTCGTATTAGGAGACAATCTCTTGGTTTATTGATATTTCTCATTCACAGATATCTCCTATGCATATACGGTTCATGTGTCAGATATTTAGTTCAAGATGTGTGCTCTGATGGACCTGGTTCAACTGGTCAGCCATTTGTCAATCTTCAAAACTATGCAGTGACATGAGTCAACATATTGAGTGTGAGTGTTGAGGGCTGAGAGCCAATAGATAAACTATTGAGAAAGACTGAGTGATTGTTGCCCTGAGAGGCTGTACTTGCTTTCATTGTTGTTGCACATAGTTTGAGAGATATTTTTATCCAGTTTTACTTGAACTTGGCATGTATAAACGGATTTGACTTAAATTGACGGATTTGAAAGCATGTCTATTTTTCCTTGTTGAGACTCTTGAAATTGAATTATAATTGTGTAGCTCGTCACTATCTCCGGTTCTTTATTTAGAACTGCTACTTACTGAGTTGGTTGTACTCACGCTACACCCTGCATTTCGTGTGCAGATCCAGGTATTCCTGGTCATAGCGGGTGTTGATATTTGAGCAGGTGATCCCGGAGACTAAAGAGGTAGCTGCATGGCGTTCGCATGCCTTGACTCTCATTCGTTATCTTTATTCGTATTTCAGTTCTTATTCCTTAGACATTGTAGTATACTATTCTCTGGTATAGATTCTCGTGTACTCGGTGGCACCCCGATTTTTTGGGGAATATGTGTATTGCGTTGTGGAATCATTTTTTTTTTCAAAAAGGGTTTTCTTAAACATTAACTGTTTTCCCGTATAATTTTCAAAGCTTTTACTGTGTTAAGATGGTTGAATAGTGGCTTGTCTAGTTCCACGATAGGCGCCATCATGACGGTTGATTTTTAGGTCGTGACAATTACTATATTAATTATGACTACAAATCCTATTTAGACATGAATTAAATGCAAATACCAAACCCTAAATAATTTAGGTATCCTACAACTTTGAATTAGTTTTCCAATATTCTCCTGTAATTCAAAGTTGTATGTTGTGTGTTAGAACACTTTTCACCAACTTTTGCCTTTTGTTGAAGGACATGTCTCTATCCCTCGTTGATGTACTTTGCCACCAACAACCAATTTTGTTGAAGCATTTGTCTTCAACTTCTGTTGATACACTTTTTTACCAACACTTAATTTTGTTGAAGCACCTGTCTTCAACTCTCGTTGATGCACTTTGTCACCAACATCTTATTTTTGTTGAAGCACCTGTCTCCAACTCCCGTTGATGTACTTTGTCACCAACACCCGATTTTGTTGAAGCACCTGTATTCAACTCATGTTGATGCACTTTGTTATTAACACCCAATTTTGTTGGAACACCTAATCAACTTCCTACTTTTTTAAACATCTCTCCAACTTTTAGAGAAGAGTCTCTTCATCGTGTGCCATATTTGTTTGCACCTCTTTAATTTTTTTTTTTCTTGAATCAATTTTGAAATTTTTCATCGAATAATCTAATTTTGTTGACAACTATCTATGATTTTGCCAACATATTATTTTGGCCACACGGGCGGCACACATTGGCTAGCGCCGCCCGCGCCGGCAGCGAAAACTACTTGATTCTCTCCCAAGATCATAGAAGCTCTGATACCAATACGAAGGAAAAACTATTATTATAAATTTCTTAAAGCTCCCTACAGTTCTCACAAATATCCACACAATAAAACAAGCTACTAATACCCCTATTTATAATAGTACGAAACCTATTTCAACTAGAAACAGGAAAGTCTATTCCTATATTAATTATGACTACAAATCCGATTTAGACTTGAATTAAATAACTTTGCAAATATCAAATCCTAAATAATTTAGGTATCCTACTGCAACTTTAAATTAGTTTTCTAACGTAATGTCATGTGGTGGACATGATTGTGTTGTGATGTTAAAAATAAATTTAGAGAAGAATTCTTGTCACGTTTTAACAAAAGAGAAAGAGAACGAAACACTCTTGATACTTTCTCAAGATTTGAGAACTCTAATAGACTTAATTAGGTTTCTTATTTTACGTTCCAAATTTAAATCAATGAACTTTGATTTGTCACTTGTTTGGTACATGTGATACCTAAAATAAAACGATATCACTTAAATTGGGTGATATGTTATCTTAGCAGCTTATAAGTGCCGAAATGGAAAATTAAAATATGGGGAAAACTGTAATTACATAATTCCATACGAAGTGTTATTACAAAACTGAAACATAGAAAGTACATGCATAACAAGGCAGACTGCAAACTAGCCAGGGACCCTTTGACACAAAACCTAGAAAGATTCATCACTAGGAAGAGGAACATGAGTTCTAACAATGAAAAAGTTTTCACAGATAAAGCCAGCAAGACCACCACCAATCAAAGGGCCAACCCAGTAAACCCAATGGTCAGTCCAGATTCCACTAACAAATGCTGGCCCAAATGATCTTGCTGGGTTCATTGAAGCTCCTGAAAAGGGCCCTCCAGCCATGATGTTGGCCCCAACAACAAGCCCGGTTAAAAGTGGGCCCATCCCTTCAAGGATTCCCTTTTTGGGGTCCACAATGGTAGTATAGACGGTGAACAACAAAGAAAAGGTCAAAATCACCTCCATAATTATCCCTTGACCATAGCTCACACCATTTGCTAGTGTGTGAACTGGTGTTTCCTGTAAAAGTAAAAACATGAGAGATCAATATACAACAATACCCTATTAATGCCATTGATCATATGGAGGACAAAAGATGTTTGTTTTTTGGTTCTTGCAGAGAAAGTAGTAGTAGGATTACTAACCAATCCTGCAGTGAGGTAATTGAGCAAAGCACAAGCAGCAACAGAAGCCAATAATTGGTCAATCCAGTAAAGGATTGATCTGAAGACAGTGATATAACCACCCATACAAAGGCCAAGTGTGACAGCAGGGTTGAGGTGTCCACCAGAGATTCTGAAACCAGCAGAGATGGTCACAGCCACCACCAATGCATGTGCCATTGCCACAAAAAACAAGCTCACCAGTGGATCTCCATTTAGCTTATCTGTTTTCAATATTCAACACTTAATCAAACCCATTGCTTCACTTTCAATACATCGATCATTAGCTATTTGTATTTAAATCATCCTTTTCATACATCATACTTTAATTCATTTTATTATACTAGTCTTACGTCAATAAGAAAGAATTTTAAAATACTAAAATATTATGTTTGAGTGATAAAATAAAATTTAATTTCCTAAAATGATGAATACTCATAAAAATTCTTAATCATCAGTCAATATATTCAACAAAAAATTTATTTTGATTTTTAATTCAATCTCTTTAAACTCATAAGTTATCATGCTTCTTTTCAATTTCAGCAGTCAAATATAATCCTTCAAAACTTAAGAATTTTTTTTATTTTCCTTTTTTCAAAAGTTATTCCCTTATTCATTTTTTTTTATCAAGAATAAAATGCAATTTATTTATTTTTTAATTAATAATAAATATTATATGAATTATTTCTAACAAATTAGAAAAAGAATAAATTATTGTATCTCATTGTATAATCAAATTACATAAATTATACGAAGAAAAAGAGTTCTGAAAAAGAAAAAATAAAATACCTTAAACTTTTTAACCAAAAAAAAAAAAGAAATTCGCCAAGGACTCTTACACAAAAGGTTTTACAATAAAAAGATAATTATATATTTTCAAAAATAACACATACTATACAAAAAAGTTTAAAATGCATGCATCAAATAATATCACACTCATTCTGAATTTTAGATCATGGATTATCCTCTCTGCTCAATACTACTATATATTTTTTATTTCTTTAAGGAAGCTGGCATCTTAAAAGTATATGGAATAACCCAAATGACCAAACATAAAATATAACCAGAATAATCAATCAAATCTTTTCCTCACCATTGTGTCAATTCTAAGAAGATAATAGTAGTATATATATAACAAAAAAATGAACTATAGTAAGCAATTTGATCTCCAATTCAAGTAACCAAGTTTAGTCTCATTAAACTCTCTTTGTCACTTGTAATAATGGAAGGAAAAAAAGACTCATAATTGATGCAACTTACTGGCAGCCATGGCAGATCCAACACCAGCAAAAACGAAGAGAAAAGTGCAAATAAACTCAACAATGAGTGCTTGGATGCAGTCTGCCTGAACAGCCTCACGGCTACTTCCAACAGCAATCTTCGCCATGATCAAATGAAAGGCCAAAAATTAGAAAGAAATAAAGAATGGCTGTGGTTTATTTTCGCTTTAAAATGGAGGACCACGTACAGGTATTTATACAATTGTGACATCAAATGCCATCCTCGTAAGGTAGATTTATGGTGTGGCAAAGTAGTGGTGAAAATGATATTCTAATAACGAATGGACAAATTATTTAAGCGTTGAATTAAAAAAGAAAAAGAACGTAAAAGACAAAAGAAAAAAACAAATGTGGAATTTGCCTATCTGTTATTTGTAAAATGCAACAAATAAATCAATTTGAAACAATAAATATGGTTCTGTATATGATTCCTCTTGGTTGATGAACGAATTATACTATTGTAGCATATATACATGAACACAGCAAGGATAAACATTTGATAGTATTAAATGAAGAAGGGAAATTACATGTTGAAGCTACTTTCATTCTTAATTCTCATAAGAAAGTACATTAAACAAAGAAAAAAGTACACACCATTCTCAAAATTTACTCATTTTTTGTTTTGATTTGTCTCAAGCCCGTTCTAGAATGGAATTATCAATCAGATAATTTGGAAAAATTTAATCCACATAATTTAGACTTCATAAACATGAAAAAAAAAATTGTATATATTGTGTTTAAATTTGTTGGATCTCTCACTTAATTAACTTTGATAAGATAATTTATTTAAACCTTGTACCTGAATTAAAGATAAATTAAAACATCCACAAACGTGCCCCACTGCTTGATTGAGAAGTATGAGGTCCATTTGGGACACATTCAATTCATTTTCTCCTCCGCTAAAGACATTATTACTTTAGCATATTTAACAAGAGTCAAGCTAAGTCATATCCAAGAATTGACAAACAAATGTCATTTTCTCTCTCTACCCTCTCTCTCATGGTGCTCGGCGTACGATAGCTAACGTTCGCCCATGGCTGGGGGAGGGGAAGAGGGAGAGGAAGAGGACGAGGGCGAGGTTAGAAACAACAACCATTAGTAGCATTTGGTAGTTCTGTAGGTGCTCGATTACCAGTAGCTGTGATGGCAGCTTCTTCTTCAACTGTAACAGGGAATCCTTTGCAAAGTGACAAACCAGTGGTATCTTCTGGGCGGGTATCGCCTAAGACAATCCAATCTTTGGGTCGATTAGACCTTACTACTCCACCTCCTTCTACGGAGAAAATGGATGGCGGTAAGGGGAGCTCCATTGAAACAATATCTACACCCAAGGTGATTGAGGAATTACATCAAACAGCTAATATGCCAAATTACAATGGGAAGCTACATACATGGATCAGCTTGTTTATGAATAGCAGGTCAACGGAGAATGGTATGGATCTATCCTATATCCCTCCTCAAATTGTGGATGGGCATCCGATTGTCCAATTAGAGAAACCTGAGGTTGAACAGGAGAAATTGAAACAATGATGTGCATTAATAGCCTATTTCATAGGTGTTATACCAGGATATAATGTCATGCGTAGATTTGTTAGTCAAAAATGGGCACAAGCTGCAAATCCTGATCTATATCTCTATGATGAGGGTTACTACGTGATTAAGTTCCAAACTATTGAAGATCTGAATGTAGTCTACTGCTATGGACCCCATTCAATCAACAACAGACCTATAATTCTTAAACCCTGGACACCTGAATTTGATTTCAACACTGAATTTCCTACCGAGATTCCACCGTGGGTGAAATTCCCAAATCTCCCTATGAATTGTTGGAGTAGAAACTACCTTAGTAGGATAGCAAGAGTTATTGGAACTCCCATCTTTCCAGATGAATGTACTTCCAAGCAGACACGAATTTCCTATGCTAGAATGCTTGTTGAAGTAAATGTCACCAGAGAATTGCCTGAAGCAATTACAATGTTAGATCCAAATAGTCGAAAATTCACCTAGGAGGTTATATTTGATTAGAAACCTGAGTTCTACCAACTATGCCAAGTAGTGGGGCATAAGTGTCCACCTCCTCGTAAACCTGGCACTCAGAATCATGCACCACAGGAAAGAAAAAGAGAACCGAGGAAGGTTACCATAGAATGGAAAACTAAGGGGCCAGTCCCTCCAAATGTTACTGCACCTAACATCCAATTAGGTGCTACTAGTATTGAGGTGATCAACAATGTCCCTAAAGAAGCTCCACCTTCTACTCATGTAGTAGTTCAGTGTGTTGAGCAAAGTAAAACTGTGGATCCTCAACCTCATGCACAGAAGGAGAAAGCCTTGATGAGAAGCCCTGAGCTTAACTTAGCAAATTTCATTGCCCTGGGTCCTTCATCAACTTCTGGTAATGTATTAGACAAAAAAGGTCTAGTGTGAATCTTGAACAACCTCCTGATAAAGGAGGTGGCTCCAAACTTTCATTATGAATTAGCGTTTTTGGAATTTTAGAGGTATAAATAAGAGGTATAAACAAAAGTAGGTGAGGAATTAATTAAAAATAAAGAACATTAAGCTTGCTGGACTCGTTGAAACAAAAGTTAAATCACCTAATGCTAAACAAGTATGGAATAATATTTCCCCTTGCTGGGGAATGGAAAGCAATCACCAAAAGGCTGTGAATGGGAGAATATGGTTGCTATGGGATAAAAATCAGTATGAGATAACTGTATTGACGGTGGATGGTCAATTTTTACACTGTCATGTCAAGGAGAGACAAGGACCTCTAGATTGTATAGCTACGGTAATATATGGCTATAATGCAATTGAACATAGAGAGGCTTTGTGGCAAGGATTGAAACAGGTTGCACTTGGAGTGCATGTTCCCTGGTTGATTACAGGAGACTTCAATGTTATGATCCTCCCTCAAGATAGGATATTTGGGGACCCAGTTACCTATGAAGAGACCAAAGCATATTCTGAGTGTATTATTGGGCTTCTACTGTCTGAATTACAGCGGAAATGGGAGTATTATACATGGTCAAATAAGCAAATTGGTGTTGGTAGGTTCTGTAACAGACTAGATAGAACATTTGGTAAACATTAATGAATGTTGCAATGGGGCATGTAGTAACTGAGTATGAACTTCCTTTCATTTCTGATCATTCTCCTATGATCCTGCCCATCAAGACTAAGGGTAGAAACATCAATGTTCCACTCAGATTCTTCAATATGTGGACTGGTCATTAGGATTTCCTACCTATGGTGCAATAAAGTTAGGAACAAACACTAGACATGTGGCATATGAAGGATATATGGTTAAATCTTAAGTTTCTTAAACCTTTGTTGAAGCAGCTAAATAATGCAGATGTAAGGCCCCATAAAGTTTCACCCAGAACCTGGGGTTTCGTGATGCCAAGATATACTTATGTGTTGATAATTGTAGAGATTCTTCGCGGCTCACAAGCTCGCCGCAATAATTTTTGGGTTGAACAGTGCGTTGGGGAGTTGGAGAAAAAATTTGTCAGAGCTGGACATTTCTACGATCGACTATGCGAACGCAGAATCACTTTGTGGTCGGCAGATCCGCCGCAGAGTGAACAGAGAAATGGCCCATTTTTGGAGGTTCTTTTGCGTTCCATTATGCGGCCGCATAACCCTCGCGGGACGCACAATCCATCGCAGACCTAGCATGAAGATTTTCGGAGGGAAGTTCCCCGGCACATTATGCGACTGCAGAACTGATCTGTGGACCGCGGACCTACCTCAAACTTGATCCGAATAACCCAGTTCTTAACATCACTTCTATAGCCTATTGTGGGCTGCATATCCATTCTGCGGTCCACTCTACGACTGCAGATCTATGTTCGCAGGGTCCATTTTCTGGTTTTTATAACCCGACCTATTTCTATATATAGATGTAAAGGGTCATTTTTTAAGCAAAAATCTGATATTCGAGAGCGAGGAAGTGCCATAGAGTGAGAAGGAAAGATACTAAGATAATTGTTCACCAATTTTTGCTCAAAAGTTGGAAGATTTACAAGGAGAACCTCACAAAATCTTCATCCAAGAGGTAAAGTTCCACATCCTAGTCTCAATTTAGAATTTGGGGTAGAAGATGGTTAATGGGGAGTGTGATTCTTGGGTGTGAGAGTGTACCATTCGTGCATGTACAATCATGAGTTGTGGGAAGGTAGTTGAGCTCAAATGGGTAGACCTTGGATACTGGGGTGAAGGAACTCCACCATAGGAGAAGCTAAAAATCATAATGTCCACCTAGTGTTTGATAAAAAACTCAAATGAGTTGGACACATGAACTTCTTCCTAATTTGTGTTCCATTTTGTTATATTTCTAAATAGATCGAAGTGGACAAGATTTTCGAACATTGTAGTAATTTAAGAAAGCTCAAGGTGAGGTATGTTCGCTAAACTTCTCTCTTAGAATTATATCCCACAATGTTCATATAAGTTATGAGTTGTTCATTTTAAACTTGCTATTCCGAATAAGCTTGGTGTTGAAATATATATATATATATATATATATATATATATATATATATATATATGTTCAAAATATGTTCCGAATATTCTTATAATATTATATTTTTCTTCGGGAGCGTGTTCAAAGCATAAGCCATGTATTAAACTGTTGTGACTTCAAGTCATGTTCAAATGGAAGCTGATATGCCAAATTGTATAAGAAATCTCCATGTGCCTAACCCTTATTTCTCACATGTATAATTAAAGTCTTAATTTAAAAAGCCTTTTTGTTGATTATCCATGAGGAAATTTAAAAGTGAAAAAAGAGAGCATGAAATATGATGTGCGGCCAACATGCCAAGAATGATATTGTGTTATGTCCATTGGCCAATGAAATGAATGATATGTAAAAGATTATGAAATGAGTGGTAAATCCTTTAAATAATAAATACTTTGTAAGTATCGTTTAGTCACCAAGGAAGGGTAGGTCAAAATAACCTAACTCCGGAACTATGCGTGCCGGTGTAGGAGCGATTGAGGGGTAAATCTCCATGTTGATGTGATGACGTTTTTTCCCCTTATATGGGATGAGATTGATGTGTTGAGATGTTTCCTCTTAAATGGGATGAGATTATTTCTCGCAAGATGTGATGAGATGTCGACCCACACGGCATTGTGGTGAGACGGCTTAGCGGATCGTGCTAAGATCGGACGCCATGCCGCGCACATGGTGGTATTGTGAGTGGATGTCTCGGGGTGAGACGGCTTAGCCGATCGGGCTGAGATCGGACTCGGTGCTAAAAACACGATGGTGTATCAGTGCTAAAGATCTCCCAACTTATAAAGATTGGAACTTACTTGAAATTTACCTTTCCCCTAACTTGACACCTTGATACTGTTTGAGTCTCTTATTGATTTCATGTTTCCTTCTCCGTTTAATGTTACTCATTATATTGAGAGGGTGTTTAGTTTTACATACTAGTACTATTTCATATGTACTAACGTCCCTTTTACCAGGGACGCTGCATCTTTAATGGATGCAAGTGGTTCCATAGCAGGTGGTATTGATCACTAATAGCAGCAGACCCTCTCCTCAGCTGACTTGTGAGCCCTACTTCATTTCGCGGTCATGTATTTCTTGTCCTTTGTACTAGTATTTTGAGTTATAGGGGGGGTCTTGTTGCCGGCACCGTCATAGTACTCTTTTATTTCTGTTAGAGGCTCCGTAGACATGGTGTGGGTTGTATCTTGTTTTAGGAAGGTTGAACTAAAAAAGTTGTAATTGTATCACCTGTTCCACTTCAACTATGATTGTATAGTGTATTATTTTAGAGACTTGTTAATGATGTAACATATGGCAATGAATCGGTAATGTTCGCATGACCTCTTAATGTCTAATTAATGGAATGTATTCTTCTCCTTATTCATGGTGAGTTGGGTTGACGACATTATACAGGCTTCCTCGACTGGAGTATCTCTGATGAGCGTCAGTCGCGCTCTCCAATGTCGGGGCGTGACAATAGAATTCAAGAGTATTTCTCAAAAAATTATCCTAGCTCGAGATGAACTGGAGCTAACTCAGGAGATGATAAATGCTCAATGTACTAACCAGCTCTTTGGAAAAGAGAAACAGATCTTACTTGATTTGGAGAAATGGTCACTTGTGGAAGAAAGTGCTATTAGGTAGAAAGCTCATGCAAAATGGATAAAACTTGAGGATGCCAATACCAAGTATTTCTCAGCTTTGGCTAAGGACAGAACACAAAAGAAGCAGATACAACATTTTACATCCCTTACTGGTGCACATCTGACTTATTCTCTAGCTATAAATGAGGAAATTATTGCTTTCTATAAATCCCTTATGGGTACAGCTTCCCCTTCAATCCCAGCAGTTACCAAGCTCACAATGATGAAAGATCTCAACCCTCTCTCAACAACAAGGAAGGGAGCCAAGTGATGATATTACTGACCAAGATGTATGGTCTGGATTACAGGCCATAGAGGATGATAAAGCTCCAGGTATTGATGGGTACAACTCTTATTCTTTAAACAAGCTTGGCCAATATTGAAGGATGAGGTGACGTTGGCAGTTAAACAATTCTTTGCATCGATGAAAATGTTTAAAGCTATTAACTGTACTACGATCACTTTAGTTCCAAAGAATCCTCGTCCTCTGACAGTAAAGGAGTATATACCAATTTCTTGTTGCACTATATTGTATAAGAGCATAGCAAAAATCTTGGCTGCTAGGATTAAGAAAGTTAGACCTAGTATCATCTGTGATGCTCAGGCAGGCTTTATTCTAGGAAGGAAAATCTCAGATAATATTATATTGGCCCATGAATTGGTCAAAGATTATGGAAGGAAAAATGCTTCTCCCAGATGTTTGGTGAAGATTGATTTGTAGAAATCCTATGACTCGGTAGAATGGCCCTATTTGAAGCAGATTATGAGTGAATAGGGGTTCCCTGACAGGTTTGTCTATGTGTGCAAACTATTAATTATACTGTGATGGTAAATGGGGAAACTACAAAGCCATTTTATGCTGCTAAAGGATTGAGGCAGGGAGACCCCATATCTCCTTATCTATTTGCAATTACTATGGAATATTTGAGTAGGAAACTATATGAACTTCCACCCTAGATGTGCTAAATTGAAGATCACCCATATGAACTATGCAGATGATTTATTATTATTTTTAGAGGTGACCTGAATTCAGTTGATGCACTTTCCCAAGCTTTCAAGAAATTTTTAGAAGCTTTAGGGTTACAATCCAATCTACAGAAAATATCTATCTATTTTGGTGGAGTTAATCAGGTGAAAAGAGGTAGAATTGTACATAAGCTTGGCATTCCTGTTGGTGAGTTACCTATTAGATATCTGGGAGTCCCCCTATCCACTAAAAAGATCTTATTTATTCTGTGGCAACCTCTAATAGAGAAAATAGTGGCTAGAATTACCTCCTAGGACAACTAAGAAGCTCTTTTATGCTTGGAGAGTTCAACTGGTGCAATCTGTTATTTTAGGAGTTCAATCATATTGGTCTCAGTTGTTTCAAATGCCAGTTAAGGTTCTTAAACTGATTAATGCATATTGTAGAAGTTTTGAGTGGTCGGGCACTGAAAGTATTATAAAAAAAGGTCCTTGTCTCTTGGGAAAAGATGTGTTTGCCCAGAACATTTGGAGGTTTAAACCTCCTTAACATAAAGATCTAGAATAGAGCTCCTCTGACTAAGACACATTGCGACCTTGCTCATAAAGATGACAAATTATGTATCAAATGGATCCATGAGTTCTACCTCAAAGGTCAACCTCTCACCACAGCCAGAGTTCCCTAACAAGCTTGTTGGGTCATGAGGAAAATCTTGAAAGCACGACAGACTTCATTGCAAGTGCAGTTAAAAAGGGGGCTAGGCAGCATGACCAAACAAATTTATGAGCAATTGCTACCTAGTTACCCTAGAGTACCCTGGAAATGTGTGATGTACAAGAATGATGCTTGACCTAAGGCCAAATTCATCATATGATTGCAGCTACAAGACAAGATTCTCACTATTGATAGCTAGCAAAATGAGGCATAACTATTGACTTAGAATGTGTCATACTCAGCCTGAATGTAGAAATTATTTGTTCGTGAACTGTGATTTCACAAGAGCAGTGTGGAATAGGATTCTCCTATGGCTTCAGAAGCAGGTAGGGCCGACCACTGGATGGGGCAAACATGTAGCTTGGATACTCCAGAATGCAAAAGGAAGGACTCAACAAGCTCGCATCTTCAGATTGTCTATGCAGAATGTGTCTATGCCATTTGGATGGAAAGAAATCGGAGGATCTATGAAAAGAAATCAAGGATATAGCTAGAGAAATTGCCTACTTGTCCAATGTTAGAGCATCTCATAGTGTCTAAATCTTGTTAGATAACATGTTGTTCTAGCTTGGTTAGCTAGATTTGATTACAGTTTTTTGTTAGTTCAGCTTAAGCTTGTAGTGATTTTCTTTGGATGGCTAGTTGTGTTAAACTTGCTATTGTATTGTAATGTTGATTCGTGGTGATTAATATAAAGTTAGTTACCAAAAAAACAAGAGTCAAGCTAGTCAACAATTATGGGAATCTATCGTAATACATAAAAGATAATTCAAATTGTAATCCAACGATGAAGATTTCAAGAAATTAAAAGTGCATTATTCTTGTGATCAATGATATTAAAATGGCCAAACAGCGATAGATGCTAAAAGTTACCCCATCAAAAATATTAGTGCAAATCGGTAATTTGGTTACAATAGGTGTAATAGTCATTTTGATCCCTAAATATCATAAGGAATTTCACGAATAGCCACTCAACTTAAATTAAAGTTACTAAATTATTTTTGTAACAACAAAAATCACTCAACTTTGTCTAAACATTACAGAAAATCACTATTGTTGTAAAAATAAACTATTCAACTTTGATTTACCTACGTATCACAGACAACTGAATAAATAAAATAATTTTCTTTAATTGAAAGCCACCCTACTTTGTTCAAGTATCATAGTATTAAATATCTCTTTTATTCTTACTAATGATTTCTCTGATACTTCAAATAAACTCGATGACTTTTTAGTTACACTAAAATTAATTTAGTAACTTACTACGATACTTAATAAATTGAATAATATTTTTGTATAACAGTACAAAGAATAAAGTGATTTTGCCTTTATCAATGACAAATTTCCGAGCAATCAAAATCAGACAACTACATAGGTGGATTTGAATTCCTTATGAAGAATGATGATGCTTTAGTTTAATCATAGATGCCCGCTGCTCCTTTTATCATAACATAGCAAAAATGCTGATCAGTAAAAATGGAATACACCACAATAAGTATGTTTGGTGAGTGTGTCATTTGGTGCCGTCGTCTTCATTTCCTTTTTTCCACCATCACTTTTCTTGTTTTTATTCAGTTTTTGTCATTTATATAGGCCTACCTAAGTTATCACAATTGAACGCATATGCTTCCATTGCAAGGCCAATAGCAACCTTTCCTTTTTTAAAAAGTTTTTATTCCCAATAGTTGTTGGGTTTTGTGCAAACTAATTAAAATTTAAACATCATCGCCAATTTAATTTCTTTTTCCTTCTTTTTTCTGCACAAAATAATCAAAACATAAAAGATTAGGAAGCCAAGTTTGGGTTGTAGATGTTAATTATCATATATAATTGCCCCTTAGCTTCTTTAGTTTGATATATTTCTGCTCTATATTTTACTAAGGAGTCCGAAAAAAAAATGCTTTCGCCAGTCTATAAAGTTTTTTTTTTTAAAAATGTTGATCTTTTGAGATATTGAATTTTACACAGTCGATGAAAACGATATCAAATAATTACTCCATATATGTATAGATCTTGTCTTCACAAAACTGTATTACACGCCAGTAAGACAAATATATCACGAAATTGGACTATTGCATCGTCATAATATTTCAAAATACTAATACCTCAGCCAGTTAAAGATGCGAGACAAATAATTCCAAAGCATATTCCGTTTTATTACGTAAATATATTTCCATCTTCTCCTATTCATCTACATTTAGTCTCCAAAAACGGCAATCATTTCCACTTACTAGTATTACTTTTCTGGTATCTTTCTTTAATTTGCCTCTTCTTGAATGAATAAAGACCACGAGCGAAGAAATGGTTGGTGTACTATAGCCCTTAATTACAGCTACAAACACTGATTGCTTATTGGAACAAACATGAGAAAACTCTAGGAAGTATGTATGGTACTATAGAACTTTTGGTATACATGACAAACTTAGAATTATTCCAAAGGGTGTTGACGACAGAAGGGCTTGTCAATATAGTGCACCATCTCACCAATATTATGCAGGAATAGTAAGTATTCATTTATCTGATTTTCGAATTTAAATTATGAGTGTGGAATCACCTTTATTAGGAGTATTTTATTCGATAACGTTGAAATTTTTTTATGTGAATCTGAATTCAGTCGAAACTCAATATAAATACTGAAAATCGAATAGAAAAGAAAATTATTTTTCTACCTTATTTTAAGCTACTGATCATTAATGCTACTCAGCCATGTGTGGTTTGACATAAAGGCTACACCTTTTTCTAGCCTATAGTCTTGTAAAAATGGAGCTAATGAATTTGTATCCACGTAGGAAGTAGCTGGACTTTAATTATTGGGCACTCTTGTGTAACTTCTCTTTTTCGTATTTTATCTTTGTCAGAGGAGTAGATACTTAATCATTGATCTTTATGGAAGCATCCTTGAAAAGGGAACAGAATCTTTAACTTAAATATTACATTACTTAAACAATATAACATAAATAATTTAAAAAATGACAGTAATAGAAAGAATGCATTTAATAGTAAGTCAGTAACGTTATAAGGAATATTTTATTCAAAAGTTAAAATGACCGAAAAACCAAGATGACCGGCGTAAGAGAGGTATTGTTATTTTAGACTACACTTACACACAAGAAGGGGTTGAATTGTGTCTTCCCTCGCGTTTTCAAGAAACCTAGTTCTTTGAACTTTTCGAACAGATACAAATAGAAATAATTGTGTATAACAATCCGATCGATTGTTTTGCTTTCTAGATCTTTGTTCCCCTATTTAAGACTTCATGTATACGTTTTTCCTATTTTATGACTTGTGGGGACGGTTTGTTTGGTTAGGAAGGGTTCGGGTTGAATCCGCAACACTTGGCCTAAGGTGGCCAAGTTTGACTTGAGTCAACACTTTGAGTAAACGACCTCGGAATCGGGGTTTAAAGGTTCCATAAGTTCGTATGGCGATTTTGGACTTGGGCATATATTCGGATCGAGTTTCGGATGACCGGGTGCTGAAGCTTATAGTTGAAAGTCGACATTTTGAAGGTATTAGAGTTTTTTAAGTTTGACTTGAGGTAGACTTTGGTGCTATCGAATCCTGTTTGGTATTTCGAGCCTAGGAGTAGGTTCATTTTGCCATATCAGACTTGTGTGAAGTTTGGTGTCATTCCGAGTTGTCAAAGTATGATTCACCGCGTTCGGAGTTAGTTGGAAGAAGTTTGAAGTTTAGAAGTTGATTAATTTGATTTTGAGGTGCGATTCTTGGTTTCGATGTTATTTTATGTTTTTCGAGTAGGTTCGCAATATGTTTATGGACTTTTTGGTACATTTGGATGGGGTCTCGGGTGGCTCGAGTGAGTTCCTGGTTCCTGGTGTGAATCGTGATCGCGGAGATGGTCTCGTGATAACGGAGAGCTGTGAGGGGCTGAGGGGTTTTTGTGCTTTGCGATAGCGAAGTAGGCATCACGATCGCGGTGTTTGGCCTGGAAGTATTTCGCGTTCGCGTGACTAGAGTTGTGAATGCGATAAGTTGGGGGCGAGGGCCAGGGGAGTCAGCTGGTCGACGCGATCACGTAGGATATTCCGGATCATGGAAGAGGAATTCTAGGGGGCGCAGCAGTGGAGCGTACGTGTTAGCGACAGGGGGCTCGCATTCGCGATGTATCCAGCTTGGAAGCCTTCGCTTTCGCGAGAGCTCTTGTCGCATTCGCAGAGGGGAAATCAAGGGCAGAAGCAAGATTGTGCGTAGCGGTCGTGAAGCGTTATCCGCAGTCGCGAAGGGTAACACCTGGGCAGAATGCGTGTTTTAATTCGGGACTTGGGCTGATTTTCCTTACTTTTCACTTGGCTTGTGCGATTTGGGAGCTCTTTGGAGGAGGATTTTTATCAAGCATCATAAGGTAAGTAATTTCTATTGACTGCGGGTTAATATATAGATTATGTAAGGATTTTAACATAAAAATTAGTGGAATTTTGGGATTTTGTTGAAAGATCTAGGATTTATTAAAAGTGAGATTTGATCACGAAATTTATTATGGAATTGGGTATAAGTTATATATTTGATTTTGTAATGACATAGGTAACTTTTATCTTCGAAAATTTTAGAATTCGGGCACGTGGGTCCAGGATTAATTTTTGTTGACTTTTCGAGTTGGATTGGGAAATTACTCTAATAGTTAACTTATGAGCTTTTGAGCATATATTGATTGGTTTGTACGTCCTTTGATTACTTTCGAGTTGCTCGGCATTGATTTGAGGCGTCTAATGAGGTTTGAGAGCCGAGTAGTGGGCTTGGAAGCAAGGTAAGTCTCTTGCCTAATCTTGTAAGAAGAAAATATCCTCGTAGGAATTTCAATTGTTGTGTGCTACTTGTTGTATGCTACGTACATACGAGGTGGCGAGAGTCCATACATAACTAGATTCATGTTTATATCCGGGTAGACTTAAACCTACGCCATGCCTTAACTATTACTAGTTAAATTAAATTTATTTGTTTGATCAGCTGAATTTATTATTGGGATTTGAGACTACAAAAAATATATTGATGTAGCCTTTTACTTTAGATTTGTGGAATATTTGATGAACGGTAGTTCTGTGTCTGCTCGACTCGCACGTATGTTCGCGAGTGACAAAGTTTCTTTATTCTTATGGGATTGGGTCATTCGCCTCAGTAGTGTTGTGAATTATTATTATGGGGTCGGTCCATTTGGCTCCGCAGGATTGTGTAATATTAATTATTCCTATAGGATCGGGCCATTCACTGTTGGTCCCAAAACGCACACGCAAGTATACGTGGTCGTAGCAAGTAATATAATGTTAAATCGAATGTCGAACCCATAAGGACTTGCGTAAACTACTTGTTGAATCACTCTAATTGTTATTTAATCGAGCTCAAAACCAAATCCAGGAATGTAACTAAATTATACTACAATTCTATGAACTAACTAATTATCAAGTGACAAGAATATTGTTGTGTGTATTCAGTAGAGACAAATATTTCAGGGTTGTGATCAATTCACCACTCGTATTGCATTCTAACTAACTCTCCCTTTCATATAATTCACTCATGGTTGCTAATTAATCGATAATTGCTCTTGTAGCCTTCTCCCGAAGTACTACTCGCCTATTCTCAATAGATTAACGCCTATATTCCTATGAAATTAATCTATTAGAACGCACTAAGATTACGATGTTTAATTAAGCACGGTGACTAGGTATATTCCTATCCTAACCACAAATCCGCTCCCCTGAAGGGTTAAGATCGCGCTCTCTTCAATTCTTCTCTAATCTATATACGGCTTTCCCAAGCATAACATAGATAGTATATAGAACCTAATTGTTGGACAAACAATTAAGCAATCAAATGCAGAATTGAAGAAACAATCATATATTGAGTGAACTATAATCAAGGTTAAATTAATGTCGAATAACAATATTCATGGCTAAACCACAACCCCAGAACAATGGGTGTTTAGCCACTCACAATTACATAAGTTTTGCATAAATGGAAAATACTAGAATAAGATGAAGAAAATTGATAATCATTTGCTTCCTCAATGATCTTGTGTGTATCTTCTCTCCAAAAATGGCATCCTCCCTTGAAGTTGTGTTTTTGGGTCTATTTATATGTTTGGGACACCCCCTAAACGTGTAGGAGACTTCTATTCAAACCGGGAAACACTTAAAACCTTCAAAACTCGGAATTGACCGAACCAGGGACCCCAGGCGTTAAGCCCCAAACGCCCAGCTATAGCTTGGGTAGGCCTGGCGTTTGGGCTCTAACGCCCCGCTATAGCCTGGGTAGGCCTGGCTTTAAGCCCCAAACGCCCCACTAACGCCTGGGCAGGTCAGGCTTTAGGGCCAAAACGCCCGGCTATGGCCCGGGTCACTCCTTTTCGACTCTTGAGCGTATTTTTGACGTTTGTGCACCCATTTAGCTCGGCTTCCATCTCCAATTCACCTACACATGAAATAGACTCCATTATGCACATATGACGTGTATTTTTATCACAAAAGCACATAAAATGTAAGGTACATAATGCTTAAAACTATGGATTCTAGCCACGCATCATTCGCCTCAACGGGATTGTGTAACATTATTTTTATAGTACCGGAGTATTCGCCTCGGCTGTAAATTGTAATACTACTCTTATGGGATCGGGCCGTTCGCTTCGGCAGACTCATGCGTAATACTTGAGATTTGATTTTGTGTTGATATTAGTTGGTCTTGTGCCTTCGAGGCAGGTTATGGTATTCAATGATTTCATAATTATTCTTGTTTGAGAATTTTATTATTGATATTATATGTGTCGTTACTACTTGTTGGGTTTCATACATCTCTACCTTATGTTCATTGTTATTGGACCACTAGTAAGTGCCGATGTTGATCCTTCATCACTACTTCTTCGAGGTTAGACTTGATACTTACTGGTATGCGTTGATTTATATACTCATACTACAGTTATGTACTAATTGTGCAGGTGCTGAGGCAGGTACTTCAGGTGGTCATTCGGGCGCGTAGACACACTATCCAGAGACTTAATTGTGAGCTGCTCTCCATGCTTTGATCTGCAGCACCCGGAGTCTCCTTCTTGTTACGTTTTTTATCTATATTATTCCAGACAATAGTTATAGTGATTTTGTATATTCTACTAGATTGGTCATGCACTTGTGACACCGGATTTTGGGGACTTCTAGTGGATGTTCACGATTGTACATAATGTTATTATCACTTCGCTTTATGTTTTACTCATATTGTGTGATTTTGTAAGGAAGAACGTATGGTCTCTAAATTAAATTCCATTTTCTTAATGTAATTCCTGATTTTAAAAGTTAAGGATGTATAATTAAGTTAGAGGTTCACCATTGTCTTGCCGAAAGGTATTGTTGGGCGCCATCGCAGCTTATGGTGGGAATTGGATTGTGACATTATGGAAAAATAATCAATACAGAGATTTTTACGTGAAAACCCTCCTTGCTCAATGGAGTAAAAATCACGACCTACCCAGTAGGATTTTCCTCAAATCTCCATTAACATCAAAGAGAAGTTTTAGATTATGACCCTATAACTAAGGGGACTAACTCTAGTACCCTAACCCCTACAATCAACCCAATTGTAGCAACCCCTTTCCAGACTAACACTTAGCCTAGAAAGCTTACAAAATAATATTTCAACAATAACCTACTATTACACTTCTATGAAAGTATCTAGGTTATAATTAAGAATACGAGACTCAACCTAACAACTAAAGAGCACGAGCACCTTCATCTTCAAGAATTAGTTCTTTAGTTGATTGAGTTGAATCTTCATAAGTACCTTTTTATTTTGCTTGCTATTGTCAGAAGTATTCTCACGATTTCTCTCAATAGCAGTAGTCGTGAAGTATGCCAAAAGTTCTTCTTTTAAAGGTACATTGTTGGCCGAAGGTCTTCTTCAATTAATGCTCCAAATTTAAAGTATTTCGATTAAGAAAAGCCTCTCCTACTTAGACTTGGTTTCCTTAATTGTTTCTAACTTTTCAACCTTTTTTTCCTACGAGTATTTCCCATAAACACATATTCTTTTTAATACACGAAGTCCACCAAAACGCGTATTCCTTTTAAGACACGGATAGGATGTTCTGGAAATCCCTACTCGCATGGGAATTCTGGCCTTTCGTGTCTGACTTGCTTTCTTTTGTTGGACTGCTACAAACCTGGTTCACTTGAACTTCATCTTTCTTATCTGCACAACAGTCTAGCAGCACACAAACATTGTAACATGAAAGCTGATTCTCATACAAGGTTTGTTAATCATCAAAATATAATACATGCTCCGGCGGCATGCCCGACAGGTCTGCAGGAAACACATCCGAAAAAGCACATACCACCGGAACAGAATCAATGGCAGGAGTCTCTGCACTAACATCTCTCACAAAAGCCAAGTAAGAAAGACAACCTTTCTCAACCATACGTTGAGCCTTCAAATATGAAATCACCCTACTCAGTACATAGTCTATAGAACCACTCCACTCTACCCTTGGAAATCCCGGCATCGCTAAGGTCAAGGTCTTGGCATGACAGTCTAGAATAGCATGACATGGAGATAACCAGTCCATGCCCAATATCACATCGAAGTCAACCATGCTGAGCAACAACAAATCCACTCGGGTCTCCAGACACCCAATAGACACAACACATGACCGATACGCGTGGTCCACAATAATAATATCGCCTACAAGAGTAGATACATGAACAGGTGGAACTAATAACTCACGGGGCATATCCAGAAAATAAGCAAAGTATGATGAAACATATGAATATGTAGAACCAAGGTCAAGTAATACAGACGCATCTCAGTGACAGACAGAGACAATACTTGTAATCACTGCATCTGAAGCAATAGTGCTTGGACTGGCTGGGAGGGCATAGAAACGGGCCTGACCACCCCCTGATCTGCCTCCCCCTCTCGGGTGACCCCTAACTGGCTGGGATCCGCCCCTCGCTAGCTGAAGCCCACCTTAGCTAGCTGGGCGAGTGGTGGAGGAACTGGTGCTGGTGCCATCATTCGAGTACTCCATTGTGGAGTCCCACCCAATAGCCTAGGGAAATCTCTCATGATGTGACCAAAATCTCCGCACTCGAAACAACCCCTCCTCTGACGAAACTGCTGCTCCTGGTGCCCAAAAGAACTACTCGGGGATACCTGAGCGACGTGGCATGATCAGAATCCTGCGCTGGCAGTGCACTGAATGATGAATGACCTTGTTGATGCTTGTGAGAACCATGGCCAGATGATGCACCATGGTGAAATGGGCGAGCCGGCTGAGCATGTATAAATGGACGGCCTCTGCGTGCTGAAACTGACGCCTATGAGGAGCACCAATGAATCCACCTGGTCCACGAGGCCGTTTGGCCTCCCTCTCAACCCTCTCCTGATCGCGAACCATCTCAATTTGTTGAGCAATGTCGACAACTTCATCAAAGGTAGCACCAGACACCCTCTCTCGGGTCATAAGGAACAGTAGCTGAAAAGTGAGACCATATATGAACCTCATGATCCTCTCCCTGTCCGTGGGAACCAACCAGATAGCATGTCGGGCCAACTCCAAAAACCGCATCTCATAATGCGTTACCGACATATCCCCCTGGCGAAGCTGCTCAAACTGTCTATGCAGCTCCTCTCTACGGGACGGAGGTACGAACTTCTCCAAAAATACCACGGAAACTGCTGCCAAGTGAGGGGTGTTGCGCCAGCAGGCCTATGCCTCTCATAATTCTCCCACCATCGGAGTACAGCCCCAGAAAACTGAAATGTAGTGAAAGACACCCCACAAGTCTCCAAATACCAGTTGTGCGGAGTATCCTCTAGCACTTGTCCGAGAAATCCTGGGCATCCTCTCTCTCTGTGTGCTACTGAAGGGTGGAGACTAGAGTCTCCCAAACCTCTCCAACCTACGTTGATCATCCTTCGGCATAGCAGGAACTACATGCTCCTGAGCAGCTGCAACCGGTTGGGCTGGTGGTGCCCCCGGTGTCTTAAGTCTCTGAACAACCTGCTCCGGCGAGCGAGCCGCGAGAGTCTGGGTGCCTCCTCCGGCCTGAGAAATGGATGCAGCTGTAGTAACTGAGACCGCCTGAGCAAGTCCCATACACACTGATAGAATCTGGGTCAGGGCCTCGTGAAGGCCAAGAACCACGATAGGCACAGGCGGTGCCTGAGATGGTTCTGTAGGTGCTGCCCCAGTTGCTGCGATGGCGATGTATCTACCTCTACCACGGCCTCTACCGCGGCCTCGGCCTCTCGCGACCCGAGCTGGTGGCTGTCCCTCCTGACCGGTAGCACGAGTCCTCACCATCCGTGAGACAATGAAATAACAGATATTTAGTTACCAAAATAAACAGAACACACGACAAGAATCCAAGAATGTGAAATTTTTCCTAAAGGTTTTGCAGCCTCTCGAAGATAAGTACAGACGTCTTTGTACCGATCTGCAAGACTCTACTAACCCGCTCATGACTCGTGAGACCTATGTAACCTAGGCTTTGATACCAACTTTTCATGAGCCAAATCTAAATCATGTCGTGATGGCGCCTATCGTGATACAAGGAAAGCCTATTTCCCAAAATACTACCAATTGAATTATGAGAGTTAAGTAAAAATATTCCATATTAGAAGTTTCCGTAAAAGTCAAACATACTTCCGAATTTGAAAAATAAAAATGCGGAAAACGAGCCCCAAACATCGGGGTGTCACCAAGTCATGAGCGTCTAAATCCATAAGCTAATACATCAACTGTCTAACTATCAATACAACCCAAAAAGAGAAATAGAAGATAGAAGGAGTAACAAGATCCTGCGGACGCTGGCAGCTACCTTGCAGTATCCGAAGATAAGCCGGTCTGGACTCAACAATCGCCGCGCTCAAACTCACGTGGATCTGCACATAAAGTGCAGGGTGTAGTATGAGTACAACCAACTCATCAAGTAACATAAATAACTAAGGAACTGAGTAGTAGTGACGAGTTAAGCAGAACAATTCAATTATTACTTTTCGTAGTTAAGAATAAACAGGAGTAAAAGGTAAATTTCATGAATCAGCAAATACTACAAGGCAATTAGCAGATAAATGCAGTAACGGAAAAAATAGATGACACCTCACAATAATGTCACTCAATCCCTCAGCCCTCAATGCACACACTCAATAGGTACATGCGCTCACTGGGGGTGTTCAGACTCCGGAGGGGCTCCTACAGCCCAAGCGCTAATCTGCACGGACCACTCACGTGCTATCATGTCATATCTGGATCCGCACGGACAACTCACGTGCTATAGTACAATCTAGATCCGCACGGACAACTCACGTGCTGTAGTACAATGTCTCACAACAGGCCCTCGGCCTCACTCAGTCATGTACCTCTATAGCCTCATAGTTTTCAACAAATAAAGGAAAGTAGTCCAAATCAAGTATTACAGTGTATTAGCAAGATAATAGAGACTGAGGTAAACATGTACAAGAATTTCTATTACTGAATACAACTAATGTGAGCATGAATAAAGCCTAAGAATGATCTCTAACATGAAGGCAGTCAAGTTTAACAGACGTATAAATAGAGATAATGGCTATTAGGACTCACGGGAGGGACGAAGTCCCAATCCCTCGCAGCGTACACCCACACGTCTGTTACCTAGCATGGGTATCACCTCCAAACAGTCAAATGATATCAATTCTCCGGGTTTATACCCTCAAAGCCAGAGTTAAAACTGTTACTTACCTTAACAGCGTAGAATCCGACTCCGGGATGCTCTTGCCCTTCAACTCAATCTCCAAAAGCTCCGAATCTAATCACAACCAGAGCAATACTATCAACATAAGCTAAAGAAACTAAGTCCAAAAAAAACTACAAGAATAGGCCAAAACCCGAAATTGGTTGAAACTCGGCCCCCGGGCCCACGTCTCAAAACCTGACGAAAGTTACAAAACTAGAAATCTCGTTCACTCCCGAGTATAACCATATCAAATTCATCAAAATCCGACTATGTTTGGTCCCTCAAATCCTCACCTCAAACTCTCCAAAACTCAAGCCCTAACCCCTTCAACTTCACCACCCCGAATTCCCACTAATTTCATGATTAAACAGTGGAAAAAACATCATAAACACACGTAATAGATCCCAAGCAACTTACCCCACTGATGTCTCTTGATTTCCCCTTGAAAATCACTGCCCAAAGCTCAAAAATCGGCTAACAATGGTGAAGAATGGGCTAAAATCCACGAAGTATGGCTTTTATACCTTCTGCCCAGGCATCTTGCACCTGCGGCCCCATAATCGCACATGCGCGACAGCATCTGCGGTCCAAAGGTCGCACCTGCGGTTTCCATTAACTCGTCCACTTCCGCATCTGCGGCTCTCCCCTCGAACATGCGGCCTCGCAGGTGCGACAAAAACTTCGCACCTACGCTCAAGCTCCAGTCGCCTATTTCAGTATATACGACCCTCACTCCGCATCTGCGACCATTGCACATGCGGCTCCCCATCTACAGGTGCGGAAAAACACCAGAACCTCAACACACCAGAAACCAGCATTTTAAACTTCTAAAATCCAATCCATAAATCATCTGAAACTCACCGGAGGCCCTCGGGAGGTCAACCAATAATACCAACAAGTCATACATTCAATACATGAACTTAGTCGAACCTTCGGAACACCCTAAACAACACCAAAACACCAAATCAACCTCGGATTTAAACCTAAGAACTTCTAAACTCCCAAAATTTGCCGACGACGTCGAAACCTACCAAACCACGTCCGAATAACCTCAAATTTTGCGCACACGCCACAAATGACACTACGAACCTAATCCAACTTCCATAAATTCCATTCCGACCCTGATGCCTAATTTTTCATTGCCGACCAAAATCGTCAAATTTCTAACTTTTGCCAATTCAAGCCTAATTCTACCACGGACCTCCAAATTACATTCGGGATGCATTCTTATGTCTAAAATCACCCAACGGAGCTAACCGAACCATAAAAATCCAAGTCCGAGTTCGTTTACTCATAAGTCAATATCCGGTTGACTTTTCCAACTTAAGCTTCCTAATAAGAGACTAATCATCTCATTTCACTCCAAAACTACTCCGGACCCGAACCAACCAACCTGATACCATACAATATAGTTGAAGAATTCAAGAGGAAGCAGAAATGGGGAAAATGGGGTTATAACTCTCGGAACGACCGGGCGGGTTATTACATTACCAAATTATGCATAGCCCTAGCAAAAGGTTTTCTTATAGGTGCAAGGTTGGCAGAAAGCCTTCTTCAATTAATGCTCTAGAACCTAGAGCATTTCGGTTAAGGAAAACCTCTCCTATTTAGACTTGGTTTCCTTAATTGTTTCCAACTTTGCAACCTTCTTTTTTCCCACGAATATTTTCCATAAATATATATATTCTTTTAATACACGAAGTCCATCAAAATGTGTATTCCTTTTAAGACACGGATAGGATCTTCTGGGAATCCCTACTCGCATGGGAAGGATGACCTTTTTTTCGTTGGCCTACTGCAAATCTGGTTCACTTGACCTTCATCTTTCTTATTTGCACAACAGTCTAGCAGCACACAAAAACTGGAACATGAAACCTAGTTCTAATACAAGGTTTGTTAATCATCAAAATATAATACATGCTCAGCTCAACAAGTATGATAGTACTAAGTGGAGAAACATTCTATTTATATAATCTCTGCGAACATATATAATCTAAACGTGTTAAAACAAATAAGGGTGTGTAGTATATACTAAAATGTACGTCTGAGTATATGTAGGTGCATATAGATACACAGAGATACGACGTGCTACTTTCTCTTTAAAAAGTTTACGCTGAAAAAATCAGTATTCAAAAATCACCAAATTATCAATAATTTCCTAAAACAAATAGTGAACTAGAGAAAGCAAAGTTGAACAATTACTAAGTTTCTAAAGCTGTATGCGTGATGTATAAACTTAGCCATATCAAACTAAAAGAGAGTAAGACTTCAATTTACAGTTTAAGAAAGTAGATGTGTATATATAGTGGCTCACATATACGAGTAAATGGACAACAATAACAATTAAACCAATTCTGTTAATTAAACAGCTGATCGAGCAATGCTATAGTTGAAAAGAAGCACTCTTGTATTCCAAAATAAATACTACTCCTAGTATTTCCCGTACAAGCTGGATTAAATTTTAAAAAATTGTACTTAAGTTTGGGCATCAATTGTTAAGATGTTTAACAATAATAACATCAACTTAAGATGAAATAAAAAGTAGTCAGTATTAATGCAAGTGTTGTCATTTGGTTGTATCATTATAACCCAGCTTCTCTGGAGTTCAGTGGTTCATCAAAAACCAGGCTCTTTCCCTTAAGTACAAAATATTAACAGAAAAGTTGTCTACCACATGGTGTGGTTATGACTAAACACCAAAGTCATTTTGATCATTTGAAAATTGGTGTTGCGCCCAATTGTTTCAATAAAGGAATTTTTACGTTCCTATGCCACATAGGAAACCTTATTACTCTCAATGTTTAAGGTTTGACTTAATTACACTTAGTATACCAAATTATCAATTATATACTATAGTTAATTAAGGGTCTAATTAATTGGACATTTTTTACTCCTTAATTAAAGGTGTCCATATATCCCACGTTTCTCTCTCCCCATAATTCGTAACCAGCGCCGTTTTCCCCTCCCCTTTCTTCCTCTTCTCCATTCCTTCTTCTTCTCATCGTCTCTCTCTTTCTTCAAAAATTTATTGGCTTTTCTTTTACAGGGAAGATAATGGTTAACTTTTCAAGAGTTTTATGGTAATGATGGCAAGCAACTGCCTGGAAGAAAAGAAAGATAAAGACTGACGCTAAGGCTTGATAAGTAACATCATGTTGCAGTTTCTTTCTAAAACCAACTTCAGATATGGACTATCCAACTTCAGACAAAAACGTATGTGAAGTATTGGGACTAATAGGCCAAACTTCAAAATTACTAGGCTTGCTTGCTTCATAATTCTATGAGGTTAACCTAAATATGTAAAATTTCATAGATTGGATTTCAATCGCGTGTTTGAAGTTATTCCCAAAGTTGGTATACAATCTATGTATAATGAATACATATATTGTAGTTTAATTGTTGTAGAAATGATATTGAGATCTAACGATATTGAGATCTGTTTGACTTTGTAGTTTATTTGTAGTTTTTTTGTAGATAAAGAGAAAATTTTGTAGTCAACAGTGAAGATTGATCAATCAGTGAAAGCGAGGTTACAGGCAGGCTAGCAAGGAGGAAGGGTGCTCCAGTATTGAATGAGAAAACAAGAGTCCAGAAAAAGAAGAAATAATGTCATGTTTATGTAGTTTAGTTGTTGCTAGTTGGTAGTTGAAGGAGAATACACAATTTTCTGAACAAATCTTTTATGTTTTTATTGCAGCAGACCTTTTTGTTTTGTTAATTTCTATTCAGTTTTAGTAGTTCACTTGAATATAAATTGGTTGTTTTATCTTCATTTGTTCAATATTTACAACATTGTATCTTAGTTATATTAAATGTAGTTATTATGATGTTAGAATACAATTTGTCTACAAAAAAACTACACATTATCTACATTCTGGACACACTCAATGTCGTGATTGTATATAATTTTGTAGTTGAATATGTTCATTACATAGATTGTAGTTTAATTGTAGTAGAAACGATATTGAGATTTATTTGACTTTGTAATTTTTTTGTAGTTTTGTAGAAGAAGAGAAAATCTTATAGTCAACAATGAAGATTGGTCAATCAGTGAAAGCGAGGTTACAGGCAGACTAGCAAGGAGGAAGGGTGCCCCTGCATTGAATGAGAAAACAAGAGTCCAAAGAAAGAAGAAATAGTGTCATGTTTATGTAGTTTAGTTGTTGCTAGTTGGTAGTTGAAGGAGAATACACAATGTTCTGAACAAATCTTTTATGTTTTTATTGCAGCAGACCTTTTTATTTTGTTAATTTCTATTCAGTTTTAGTAGTTCACTTGAATATAAATTGGTTGTTTTATCTTCATTTGTTCAATCTTTATAGGATTGTATCTTAGTTATATTAAACGTAGTTATTATGATGTTAGAATATAATTTGTCTACAAAAAAATTACGCATTATCTACATTTTGGACACACTTAATGTCGTGATTGTATATAATTTTGTAGTTTAATATGTTCATAATTTGTATGAAATACCTCCAAGTTGTAGGTAATTTCTGTATATAATTTTCAGTTCAAGTTAAATTACACAACAAAATATCTACAAGTTATCAACAAATTATCTACAATCTACAATTTAACTACAATTTCTCTATATTTTATCTACAATCTGAAAACACTGTATATTACAGTTAAATTTTTTTTAGCAATTGTATTGTAGATAATAAATATTAAAATTCAACTACAATATATCAAAAACAAAATTAGATGCTTGACACAGAGTATCTACAGTTTTGGTTTCTACAATGTGAGTTGATTTTGTTGAATGATTGTTCGACTTTGTGATTTCTGGTACGAGGAAAAATATCGCCGAATTGAATTCCACAATTTGATTTTCAGTTTTTGAAGTTGTTCGTCCTTTTTTTTTAATTGTAGTTTAACCAAAAAATACGCATATGGGATAAACGTTTTCCGTTTTAAATTTGAATTGAATCTGGCTAAATCAATTACGAGATTCTCTTCCTGATTTTTAGCGCGCTATTATAGGAAGATTCTGCCCCTATTTAATACTAATTAATGAATGGTATATAAATTGTAGGAAAATTATGGACTGGGCGGGTAATTTACATACTATGCATGTATTTGGTAATAAAGTTTCATATATGGTATAGGAAGGGAAAAATCCCTTCAATAAATTATATGCTAGCCCATAAACTTGGGATCTTTATACAAAGAGTCGCTATATTTATTATTTAATTTTCTTAGTCACATACATAGTTTATACATTGATTATACATAATTATACATATAAAATACATAAATTATGCAAATATTATACATTCACCGACTATTTTTAATTGAGAAAAATTCATTTATAGTCACTCGGGTCAAACTTTTAACACCCGGTAGCCCAAAATTACAATATTCATTTTATAAGTCAAAAGTAATTCTAGTGGCTAGCCCAAAAGTATTTCACTAAGAGGCTTAGATCTGTAAAGACACATCGCGGAAAGAGAGGCGACCACACCATGACGGCAAGTAAAAATCTTTGAATCGCCGGCCGACCGGTGCTTTGTCAGGCCAAGATACGGTAGGATAGTCTCTATGCCCGATCTAGTTAGCCCAGAATTCGGATAAAATATCATCACTCCTCAATTGTTATGTACCCAAAAAGAGGAACTAAAATCACAAAAACAGACACAAAGAAAGAGAGATCTGGTTGTTGTTGTTGATTGATGCTGAAGAAATGACTGTATAGTAGTACGTATTTCCAGTAATTCAAGGGCTGTTGATTTTGTTTTAAAAGTGGAAAAGGAAAATCATTGGAGAGGGGCAACCACCCTTTGAATAAAAATCCCAAGCTCTAAGTACTTATTATGGAATTGATTAACAATATTGCTAAAGCTCACGGGGGCGTATCTGTATTTGGCGGAGTGGGTGAACGTACTCGGGAAGGAAATGATCTTTACATGGAAATGAAAGAATCTGGAGTGATTAATGAAGAAAATATTGCAGAATCAAAAGTGGTCCTAGTTTACGGTCAGATGGATGAACTGTCGGGAGCTCGTATGAGAGTTGGTTTGACTGCCCTAACTATGGCGGAATATTTTCGAGATGTTAATGAACAAGATGTACTTCTATTTATTGACAATATCTTCCGTTTCGTCCAAGCAGGATCCGAAGTATCGGCCTTATTGGGTAGAATGCCTTCCGCTGTGGGTTATCAACCCACCCTGAGTACCGAAATGGGTTCTTTACAAGAAAGAATTACTTCTACCAAAGAAGGGTCCATAACCTCTATTCAAGCAGTTTATGTACCCGCAGACGATTTGACCGACCCTGCTCCTGCTACGACATTTGCACATTTAGATGCTACTACCGTACTATCAAGAGGATTGGCTGCCAAAGGTATTTATCCAGCAGTAGATCCTTTAGATTCAACGTCAACCATGCTTCAACCTCGAATCGTTGGTGAGGAACATTACGAAACCGCCCAAAGAGTTATTGCCTCATTTTTTTCCGGGCTAACTTTTTTTGCTGGGAAATTCTTTGGTTTTCACCAAATAAATTTCCCCATATATGTCATTAGTTGATTTTGACGGGAATCATAATTTTAGGCCTACCATTAGTATATATTTACATGGACATTTATGTATTTCTTTCGGTAAAAATTGATGTGAATATTGGTATATTACAAAATATATACAAAATATACTGTTACTATACAAATAATATATGAAATAGACTGTCACTATAAAAAATCTATACAAAAAATAGACTGTCATTATATAAAAAATATACTAAAATAGACTGTCACTATACAAAAATATACAAAATAGACTGTCACTATACAATTTATATACAATAGACTTTCACTATACAAAATATATAAAATATAGATTGTCATTATACAAAATACTATATATTAAATAGACTGTCACTATACAAAAAATATACAAAATAGACTGTCGCTATATAAAATAGATTGTCACTATACAACAAATATACAAAATAGACTGTCACTGTAGAAAAAATATACAAAATAAATATTTCTGGCTATTAGATGTAATATGTTTGGGCCGGAAGGCCATTTCGTGTCAATGGGCAAAAACATGTAAAAATAGCATCGGCTAGCCAGTTTTCGGACTGGTCATTCAAAAATATCCAGCATTTGCCAAGTCATTAAAAATAGCCATTATTTTGCTGCAACAGAGACCGGTCCAGCATAATATATTGGAGTTCGATGCACCTGTGTATGAACTTCTGGCATATTATGTTGGAACTCCAACACGCGGAAAGTTTCAGCATAATATACTGGAGATTCGAACACCTGTGTATGAACTTCCAGCATATTATACTGGACCAGCATACTTGGCTGGAACTCCAGTATATTATGTCGGAACTCCAGTATAAAATACTGGCGTATTATCCGAATTTTGAACAGTGTTTTCGTTCAGATTTATCTTTACATGAAAAGTGGCTAAATTTCGATTACTTTTGAAAGTGAGGCTATTTTTGACTGACCACTTGTAAATCTGGCTATTTTTGAATGTCCCCCCAAAAACATGAGCTATTAAAAGTTTGAGAGGTTATACAGGGTAGTTTTCTCTTTTTAATTTAGGGAGTTTTGTAGCTTTAGCCACAAAAACTAAACTAATTACCCTTGTCTATCCATTAATTTTTTTACCCACCAAACTAATTATCATTCCTACCCATTATAACTTTTGTGGGTAACTGTTTTTTTTTTCTAATTTTCTTTTTTATTTCTCTGTTTATTTTTTCTTTTCTTTCTGTTTATTTTTTTTTCAAAATCATATTATATTTATTTTCTTTATTTACCATAATCTGGTTTTATACTCAATTTGGCTCGTTTCTTTTTTTTTTATTTTTTTTTTATTTTTCTGTCCTTTTGTTTATTTATTTTTTTTAATTTCATTTTCCTTTTCTAATTCATTGAACTTTTTTGTAAATTTTCTTTTTTTCCATATTATTATTTTATATCTTCCGACAACTACTTCTTATACAATGAATAACATTTTCACATGACACGAGTGGGTTGCTTATGCGATGAGCACCCTTCACTTCCAACTAATAGGTTGTGAGTTCGAGTCACCCCAAGAGCAAGGTGGGGAGCTCTTGGAGAGATGAAAAAAAAAGAATATTATTTTCATTGAACTCCATCAAAAATTTATTTATTTGCAAGGACCTAATTGGAAAAATTTTAAAAATTATAAAAAATAACTTATTTATTATGGTATACCATTATATTATATTGTATACTATACAATATAATGTTATTATAACCATGATTGTAGCTTTGCACAATAACACCTAGATAATTCAACAAATCATAGTCGAAGTATACTATTATGGTATATTGTATACTATTACAGCATATTATATTGCATATTATTACAATATACTGTAATATTATATTATATACTATTATAACATGTTGTTGTAGTATAATTATATACTCCTATAATATATTGTATAACGTGTCGGTATATTGTTAGGTAACTGGGTTCTTCTTCGATTATTACAATATATCGTTACAGTATATTGTAAACTATAATAGTATATTGTTGCAGTATAACTATATACTCCTACGACATATTGTATACTGCAGGGGTATACTGTTGGGTAGTTGTGTTCTTCTTCGGTTTTTAGCTGAAAATTTTGATCTCAATCACCTCAAATCAGCTCCAAATGCTATCAAGTTTCAGTATAAAGTTCCAGAAGGTACTATAAGCAATATTTAACAGCACCTACTTTGAATCAAACAAGAAATCTTCAAAATAAAAATTTTAAATTCAAGAGCTTCAAGCCCAACAATGGTGAATATTCAAATATACATAAAAAGACAGATCCGGAAAGCTTACATGAAGGTACTATAATCAATATTTTATAGCACACACATCGAATCAAACAATAAAACTTCAAAATAAAAATTTTAAATTCAGAAGCTTCAAGCTCATCAATGGTGGATCTTCATACACACACAAAAATCAGAGTTGAGAAACTTAATATATAACCGCAACAACACGTGAGTTCAGAAATACAAATAAATACTAATATACAAAGAGGATTTTGGAGTGGAACTCATGTACAATAATATAAAAAGTTTGTCTTTTAAAAATTATATAGAAAATTCAATTAAAAAAACATATAAATTCATGAATTTGTTTTGGATTTTCATCATCCACTAAAAAGACCAAGCAGTGGATATTTTTTTAAAGGAGAAAGGAACATTTGGGGTGTGAGACTATGCTTGTTTAGAGAAATTGAAAAGGGAAAGGGAATTGGGTAGGCAGGTAAATAATTTAGACCGTATAGGTAGGAAAAGTAAATCTTTTGAGCTTGGATATTAAAAGGTAAATAGTTTGGACTTAATAGGCATAAAGTGAGATTTTCTCTTTAATTTAAGCGGTTGGAAGGGTTATTATTTGGGTTAATTCTTGAGAAAATCTCACTTTATACCCATTCATTCTAAACTATTTACCCTTTAATGCTCAGGCCCAAACTATTTACTACTCTTACCCATACGGTCCAAACTATTTATCCGATTATTCGTTTATTCAATTAAAATAGCTCTTCTTTCAACATTGAGAATTTGGACGAGGGCACAACTTCAGGTTACTCCTAGTAGGTAGTTGATGACTCTATAGGAGCAGAGAAATTTGGGTGAAAACCCAAGATTAAAGAAGGCTTGGTCTTAATTTTAGTAACTCCATATCCTTGAATTATTTTCTTGTATGCTACTTCTTGACTTACTTGTAATTTGTTCTTACAAAATTGTTCTTCCATTTCCCTTAATATCTTGAAATGGATGTAATTTCAAATCTGGAAAAAAAATTTAAAACTCCATATGAATGAGTTCTAAATGCCATATCTGATTTTTTATAGTGTTTTACTATTGAAATTCATTAGTTGTTGTTCTTTGATGGGTAGATTGTACCTTTGATGCTGATTTTTGGAGATTTATTGTACAAAAATTTAAATCCACCATTAAAGGACCTTGAAGCTTGAAACTCATAACTTGGTCTGTTTGAGTTTTTAATTGTTTTGACCCGATCCTGCATGAGTTTGTTTGGAAAGTTGATTGAAGGTTGTAGCTAAAGTTTTAGTCAATTTGGTAGAGATTTTGTAGCAGATTTTAGAAATTTGGGTTGAAATATAGTTGAACCAAAGAAGAAAACGAATTTGTATTGCATACTCAAATAGTATACAAATATACCATTTTGATATAAATTCGTTCCAACTATATACCCTGTTAGTATAGCTATATACTATATTGGTATCATATGTTAGTTGAATCATTTTTTGGTTGTATTAGCTGCATTTAATTGGTACAATATTTGATTTTCTTTTAATATAGTAATATAGTACAATATCTTGAAATACTTTATTATATTAATATGTGGTTCACTATTTTTTTTATTTTTCTCTTTATGCATGTGCGTTATGTAATAATAGTATAGCCATATAGTTATCGGGAATTAACCAGCAAAATTGTATACCATGTTGATATAGTTATATGCCATATTTGTATCATATGGTAGTTTGAACATTGTTTTGGTTGTTTTAGCTACATTTTAAGTGAATTCTATTATGAAATTATTTATATGAACATGATTCGCAGTGCTGGAATTCTTGTGTGCCGATGGACATAAATTATGTGTATTATGTAATAGTTTTTATAGTTATAAGCAATTGTTGGAACGACCCCATACAACTATATACCCATGTTAGTATACAGAATGAGCAAGTTGTTTTGCGAATATTTAGCTTGCAATACGAACATGTAATTTTCTCATACTTTTATTGCGTCATTTAATATTTTGGTACAGTAGTATAGTCGCAGATAATTGTAGCAATATTCTAGATAAATCATATGCTCTGTTGGTATACATATATACCATATTGGTATCACATGGTACTAGAAATCTTTTTTGCTACTTATACTTGTATTGCATTTTTCAATATTTTATTATCATTTTTATTCTAACTAGTATATATGGAGATTTGGTTGTTGTAGATTATATTTTCTTGCTCTATAATTGGTTGTATTACTGCTAATGGTAGAGTGTGTACTGATATTTGTAGGGAAGGAGATCAAATTTTGCATGGCAATCACGTGTTGATTCTTGGAATATGATTATGTAATTTATGATGCTCAGCAGTAGTCAGTGTGATATTCAGTGAATTAGATCGAGTGACAACTGATATTATTTCAGTTTAATAATTGAATTTAAAAAATGAGAAAGAAAAAAAAAACAAAAGGTATATTATATTAGTTATATTAAAAAAAGGTGAACACATATTTACTATATCAGTTATATTTTTTTATTGTATAAAAAAAATAATAATAATAATAAATGAAATTGGATTATGAAGAGAAAAAGAATATAAAAAAAAGAAGTTAAATGAAATTAGAAAAGAAAAAAAGTAAGAAGAAAACGAGAAAAAAAAAGGAGAAAAGAAAGGGAAAAAGGAAAAAAAGAAAGAAAAGAAACATAGAAATAAAAAAGAATTAGAGAAAAAAGAGAAATTTCTCCACAAAAACTAGTATGGGTAGGAGATGTAATTAGTTGGATGGATAGAAAAACAAATGGATGGACAAGGGTAAATAATTTTATTTTTGTGAATATCCGTGTCATTCTCCTTTAATTCTTCCATAAAAGCCCATGTCCACTAATTCCCGTCTCATGTTGGGGTTAAGTGCATCCGTAGCCACTATAGTTGAAGGACACGCCATCTGAATTCCCTTCTTCGTCTCAACACTAACAAGCTTACTACCATCTTCAAAGCTTTGTTTCCCAAGATCATGTTTAACACTTGTTGATTTGAAATTTGTTTTTTAGAATCCTCAAACTCATTACAGCTAGATGAGTTTTCTATTTGAGCAAGTTTTTCAGTATGTTTGCATATTTGAAGTGCTGATATTTTTAACTTAATTGTCAAATTCCATCTCTGACATTTCAAAGTAAGAGTCCAAATGGTCTAAAGCATATCTCATTCTCTTTGGGATGGGGAATTGACTATTGTAACAGCCCGCATTTGTGCCACTGAATCATTGACGTAACCACAAAGCTCGGCCATCTTCCTCAACTCCATCATATATATTAAGATTTATTGGTTTCACATTATCAAAATACTCTACCATACCTCCAACATTGTGTTTACTTGGCTTATGTTTCATCAAACCACCTATGATATACTTTAATTCTAACATGACATTCTAAGTATAGGATTTTGTAACACATTTTATAAGGATTCCAAACTAAATACGACCATTTAACCTAAATCTAATAAATAAAATATTTTGTACTAACATAATCTAACGCAAGCAGAAACAGAATATAAAGGTCCAACGACATTGAGTTTTCATATGTAGAAATCAAATAAAAAAATATAAAGTACCCAAAATCAGAAACAAAATAGTGTGTCGGCCTGCTCTATTACTAACAACATAAAGGTAAAAAGCAAAAATTCTCTAAACCTTTTGGAATCTGGAACAAACAATATAAATTAAATTCTCAATATAACAAAGGTTTTGTTCTGTTCCCCTAATCCTTTTGATAAATATTGCTGTTCATTAAAGAATGTGATTGCCAAGTCTTTGCTCTAGAAGAACATTTTGCGCCAAAATAAAGAAGAAATTAGGGAATTTTTAATGCTCACACCAATGATCGAAGAAGTTTAAGAAAAAAGGCTTTTCTTCGTCTTCTATACCTTAAGGGCTCGTTTGGTACGAGGGATAATAATTAATCTTTTAATTAAATTTGAGACGAATCTATCTCAAGTTTTATTGAGATAAAATAACTAATCTAGAAATTAGTTATTCCCTATGAAAAAGTGAAATAACTTATTTCCCAACCAAATGACCCCTAACTGTACGTATATTGCTGTTAACTTTTTCTAAGTTATTGTTATTATATAAACTCTATTAGAAGCAAAGGCCAATCTGTCCACTTTTGGATACTTTAAGGGGTGTTTTATACCATAGAGTATAAGATAGGGATAATATATAATGTTAATACTAAAGTTTGAGAAGCTTGAAGATTCCATGGTTAGGGTCAAGAGAACTCAGAGAGAAATTTGGGCTTTCTTATTATTTGTAAGAATGACAATAATCGTTCGGTCTACAACATGCATGTATCACTCTATATATACGGACCCGTCTGACCCAAATTACTAAACCCAATTAACCTCTAAATTACTACACATCTGAATAAGAACAAATTTCATTTGTACCCGGCCGGTGGAAACAATAAAATTAAGCCATACAATTTATAGCCTCAAATAAATTATAATGGCTAGCCTAAATTAGCCTTCTAGCACTTGCATAATTAAGAATAGCACGAACTAATATATTCCATTTATTTTGTTTTTTATTTGAGTTGTTCTTCATTTCTTGTTCCAAACTATAATGTTTCATATCTTTTCCTCTTATTTGAAAGTATATATCCTCGTAGAAAATGTGATTTGGGTATGATTAATTTTTATCCTAACCTCATTATGTTTAATTTTTGTTTCTGTACCACCCTAAAGCTAATAAGAAGTAAGTTTAAGAGCTGAAAATATTATATGTTTTTCACTTTGAACGAGGGCTTTATATACGCAAAACACTTGTAATTAATTGATTTTCGTTGTTGCTGTCTTTTTTCGAGCTGATGGTTAAGGACTCAAAGTCTCATGTATTGTAGACAAGAATAACAAGGGAAATACTTTATATTATTTGCGTTTTATTTAACTATTTTAATACGAAATTTAATAAAGAAAGAAGTATATTCAAAACTTGTAGTCTTAAATATGTCATTAGTTTTTTTTTTTTTGGGATATATTAATGATACATTGTAAAATGCACGATACACTTTATATATACAAAATTTATTCATCGTATAACTGTCTATACACTTTGGATACACAAAAGCGCTGGGATACATTAATGATACATTATGGATACATTGCAAGATGCACGATACATATATACAAATTTTACGCACTGTATATACTAAATAGACTGTCACTATATAAAAAATACTAAATTAGACTGTCACTATACAAGTTATATACAATAGACTGTCACTATATAAAATATATACAAATTAGATTGTCACTATATAAAAAGTAAGTGTGCGCTTGTATATGGGGATGAAAAATAAAAATGTGGATATAATTGAATATCCATTATGTATAACGTTGAAATATATACAAAATGGATTGTCACTATACAAAATATATACAAAATAGACCATTATTATACAAAAAATATATAAAATAGACCATCACTATACAAAATAGACATTTCGGACTGTTAGATGTAATATGTTTAGGCCGAAGGGCCATTGCGTGTCAGTGGAAAAAATACGGGCATTTAAAATTTTGAGGGGCTATAGAGGGTCGTTTTTGTAAAAATAGCACGAGCTAGCCAGTTTTCGGACTGGCCATTCAAAAATAGCCGGTGTTTGCAAAGTCATTGAAAAATAGCCACTATTTTGCTGCAACACGGAAAGTTCCAGCATAATATATTGAAGATCAGTGCACATGTGTATGAACTTACGGCATATTATGCTAGAACTCCAACACGTGAAAAGTTTCGGCATAATATATTGGAGATTGGAGCACCCGCGTATGAACTTCCAGCATATTATGCTGAACCGGTATATTATATTGGAACTTCAGTATATTATGTTGGAGTTCCAATATATTATACTGAAATTTCAGTATATTATGCTGGAGTATTTTCCGGATTTTGCATAGTATTTTTATTCAAATTTATCTTTACACGAAAAGTGATTAAATTTTCATTACTTTTAAAACTACAATGATGGGGTAAATCTAGTTATTTTTGAATTTGTGTCGTAATTTTTCCTAAATCAATCTACTACCCAACATATGTAATAACACTTGCACTAATCTAAACAAATAATTCCTTCAGCCATAATTAAGGGACCATTCAAGTTTTCTCCTCTTTTATCCACACCCATAAGTATAAATCAGCCAATAAAGTTAGGATAAAGGTCGGTAGATAGAGAGGAGAGAGGTGTTACAGTCGATTCCAGACAAACAAATATGGCTTTACAAATATTTTCTCCTAAAATTCAACAGCCATTGAACTCCATTTTTCCTTCTTCAAGTAATGGGTGCAGTGTCTTTGTGCCTTGTTCTTACAGTTCATCTCGTCGTATTGCTTTATTTCAACTCAGTACAGGTTCTTGCATTTCATTCTTCTTATGAATAAATTATTGCTACGTGATTTTTCTACATTATTAGATAACTAACTGAAAAAAGAATGGCCTTTTATTCTTATCTCATCCAACTTCAATTCAATGACAAACTGACTATAAAAAAAAGGATGATATGAGAAAAAGAAAGCAGACAAATTTACTTGAATATCTAAATCCCAAATGACAAAAAGAAAAGAAAGAAAGGGTCTTAGTGTCTTACTGCTCAAAGCTAGATTTAGCTTTGAAGGTTGTTTAATGCAGGGCTCATAAACCTAAAATTACACTTTGTTAATATCACCTGAGTTAAAAGTTATTTTGACTAATGAGTTTTCTTGAAGATCTTTCAACTCTTAGAACATCAAAGATGTAGCATATTTCATTGCATTTCTTTTTTAGAAAAAAATTGGGGGCAGGGGAAGGGGAAATAGGAGGGGGATTATAAGGTAGGGAATCGAACCCTCGCCAATAAGGTGAAAAGTTTAAGTAGCCAACTGAGCTACTAATAATTCACATTTCATTGAATTGATGAATTATGCTAAGTAGCTGTAACTGACACATGATATATGATGTGGAGCGAGGGGTAGTGGAAGAATATGGGAATAGAACAAGTAGAGCAAAAACCAAGCTCACATAAAGCCTATTGTACAGTTTAGACCATACCCCAAATCAAGGTAGGAGCCATCCGTTGCTCCTGCAATGAACATAAAATCCTTGTTCACATTCGCTGCTTAAGAAACTCTGACCAAGGGACTTTACAGCGGTTGAGATATTAGATGTAACCATAACTTTAGTTTAAATAGGAATAAATGACTTAACTGAAGTTCATTATTTTTTCAGCTATCACTCAGTCACAGTTATTCAATGGTAAAGCACCTGAATCCGTTAGCGCTGAAGGGAAAGTGGTCGAAAGTGGAACTATTGCTGATCTGGCGCAGTCAAATATTGCCCTAAGTGATGAAAATGCATCAGAGTGGATCAAGAAGGACAAAAGAAGAATGCTCCATGTCGTTTATCGTGTTGGGAATTTGGACAAGACGATCAAGTATGTTTACTTTTTAACAGAAAAGAAAAACTTGAAGCTTCAGTACTATGTTTCATATTCCCAAGTAGTTATCAGAGACATTCTTGTGATACAGGTTCTATACTGAATGCTTGGGAATGAAGCTGTTAAGAAAACGAGACATACCAGAGGAGGGTTATTCAAATGCTTTTCTTGGTTATGGACCTGAAGAAACAAATTTCGCTGTTGAACTTACTTACAGTAAGGCTCCTCATAGTTTGCAGTTGCCACTATACTTTGTTCGACAGTCGACTATTATATTTTAGGGTGTTGCAGTCATTGTACTTCCCTTTTGCTTTCAGACTATGGAATTGACAAGTATGATATTGGAACTGGTTTTGGTCATTTTGGAATTGCAGTTGAGGATGTAAGTTGTTCATAAGATGAAAGATTCAATCAGTTCATTTTATACTTCTTTGATATCATGCAATCAAGTAAACTACGATCACGAGCTTTACAGGTCTTTAGTGCAGTTGCCTTTGAATTGATTAGTTTTTACCTTTGTCCTTGTTGGATTGGTCTTGGTTTTAAAAGTTGCTCTACTGTTCATTACTTGCTGGTGACTTCCATACATCTTGCCATGAAAAGTACCAGCATTTCAGTTAGACACCTTTAAAAAAGCTCTTCTAATAGTAATTCTTTGTCTCTTTTTTTTTTTCCTATAAATGTTTATAGAAGTTCACATATATTTTACCGGGACATAATTTTTGAATTTTCCATATAGGTTGCTAAAACGGTAGACCTAGTAAAAGCTAAAGGAGGGACCTGGAACCTGGTCCAATCAGACGTTGGAGGAACTATAATTGCCCTCGTGGAAGACCCTGATGGCTACAATTTTGAGCTTTTACAGAGAAAGCCTACTACTGAACCTTTCCGTCAAGTGATGCTTCGTGTAGGAGATCTTGACCAGTCCATTAATTTCTATAAGAAGGTAAACTGCAACATTTGCTAGATGAAAGTTCTCTGTCTTCAAAACTTAAACTGCTCTTTACATACTTGTCCTCTTAGATTGCAATAGATACTAAATCCTCATTGTGATTAATTTTTCAAGGCATTTGGCATGGAGCTTCTTCGTAAAAGAGATAATCCAGATAACAAAGTGAGTTTATAGGTTATTTTGCGAAATATTGTCCTATTGTGGTTATAGTTGTACGTTTTCCTGTTCGTATGCTTATGCAATCCTCTTGTTGTTGGAAAGTGCACTGAGTTATATATTGTCTCACATTGGCTATTAAAGGGCTTCCAAAGGGGTTTGTAAAGATCATAAGGTCACTCTAATTGTTGTTTTATGTTTTTGGTTGAGTACTCTAATTCTTTCATATGTTACATAGTGTGAACCACCTCATGTAAAAGTTTATGCTATTTGAGAGTGACAAGTTTATTTATTTGGTTTATGGCTGCAACACCTTTAATAAAACAACTTGTCGTTTGTGTTATCTTTTACTCTTGATTCTCTGTCCGTTGGTCTTGAAAACATACTTTAAGATCAAGATGGGACATAATCCCTGTCATGCTAGATTGGGTCTCTACACTAGCATGGTGTCTCTTCTTATATTCTCCTTTAGATTTTATTAAAATAATGCTCCCTATACTTCATATATTTGTTTTTTTTGTTACTTGGACATTTCCTAATGCTTATCTATGGTTTTGTCTCTCCTCTGTTTATTAATTAACACATGTTCTCAGAACACAATAGCCGTCTTGGGTTATGGACCTGAAGACCAAAATGCTGTTCTGGAATTGACATATAATTATGGTGTCAAAAGCTATGATAAAGGAAATGGTTATGCTCAGGTAACGCCATTCTTTGTAATATATTGTTACAAATTAGGTGAACTTATTACTGTTCAGTATATTGTGTAAGACAAGTAAAATTTAGCAAACTCATTTGCAGTTAATTGATCATCGGTTCTTTCCAAGACTTGCAAAAATTCTGTAGGTCTCAGCTTATAAGTGACGTTATATATCTTTGCAGATTGCAGTCGGAACAAATGATGTCTACAAGACTGCAGAAGCTATAAAACTGTATGGAGGGGAAATTGTGCTTGAACCTGGACCATTGCCGGGCATCAACACCAAGATCATGGCATGCCTTGATCCTGATGGTTGGAAGACAGTAAGTCTTCAACAGTTATGATGATTATTTTTGGTATGAACTAGTAGTTTCCTTTCCAGCATTAGAGAATGCACCTATACTTGTTTCTAGACATCCCATGCTTTATTTTGTCAGACTACTAGTTTAAAAGTATCTAGTTTAAATTTGAAGACAGTTATATCCCTTGAATCATTATTATATCTTCTAGCTTTATTTTGAAGAAAGGACAAAACCAAAGTTATAAAAAGATCAATCACTGAAAACTTCTCTTCACAGACCCTCACTCCATTGACTAGGACTACCGTAGAATAAGCAATAACTCTAGTCACTTATAACCACACAGGCAGACACTGAGTGAGAGAGAGAAGTGGTGTTTCAAATCTGCAGTAGATACATTATTTTTTTCAATATGTGAAGAGCAGACGGCACTCTATTTCCTAAATTGATATGTTAATTTCACCGTCTAAGTTTTTGGTGTAGAATCGCTGTATGCAGCACCTGTTGAATTTAGGAAAAACGGATGTTATTTCTGGATTGGATTCCAAATTTATTTTGATGACCAAAACATTATTTCTGCAATCGTAAAGCTGAAGTATATTGGATTATATCTAGGTCTGTTTAATTGAGACACAGGATGTATCAGTAAATGGCAAAATAATACACCACTATAAGGTTGGCGATTGATTTAAGGTTTCTGGCTTGTGAAATGATGTCATGTGGAATCTAGTTAGGGAAGACTAATTCAAACCATGTGTCTGAGTTGGAATAAAATGTTCAGCTTCAGTTAGAGCACTAGTTCTTCCACTTGTGGGAGGTATCAGAATAGGAAGGATAAAAGGTTTTATTTTATTTGCTTTCCATCTCAGTTCTATAATTTTTTCATCTTGCAGGTTTTTGTTGATAATGCTGATTTTATGAAGGAATTAGAGTGAACATATACAGTATCACCTCAAACATCTCAATCCCGCACTATGCTTCTGAAGAAATAGTCACAATTTGTCCAGTGATATCATTCATATGATCTATTCCATCATTAACCAAGGATAGATCATTGGAGTGCCATTTTTCAATATGTAATTTATCCCTGTATATAGATGTAACAGCTGAAATAAATCCATTACTTCTCTGGTTTGATGTCTTATTTTAGAGTTTGAAAGTCACACTAAAAGTTACTACATCGATTCTCTTTTGAAATGTTATCCAAAGTCATGTCATGGTCATGCGGCAGCACAACATTTGTTGAATTCCATCCACCCACATTTGTTTCTCCCCTTTGTTTCTGCATTCAAATTCAATCATCCTGTCTGCAGTTTGTATCCCGAAGTAGCACTTCTGCTCGTCACCTTCCTCGTCTCGTCCAAGCCATGCTGCTATGTCACAGTAGACTCCAGATACCTCAGCTGGACACTCATCAAGCAGCAATTTAGATGAAAGTATAAAGGAACACATAGACAATTTGATACTAGAGTGAGTGTTTCCTTGGGCTTACATTTCTTTTTCTTTGTGAATGTTCCTGCCATGTACTTGCTTTTCATTTTAGCTATGACCTGCTACCAAGATTCATATACGATTTTTATTGTTTTGATGATATGGGGGAGAATGAGATAACCATGTGAGCTGCACAAGTTAACTTTGTTGCTCTCCATCTAACAACTTATTTGAGGATTTTAGAATGTAAGTTGAGCAGATATAACATTACCATTGATCTGAAACTCAGTTCATTTGTTAATAGTACTCTCATATATTACCTGCCAATCAGAATTTATGCTGAAAGAGACTTGTTTCCAATGGAGATCTCCTGCATGAACAGAAACATTATTGACAAAACAACTGCAGTATCTCTTGCAAGGTAAGTGTAGTTCCTCAATTCATAGTACCTTTTCTTGTACGTTTGAGTAGTTCTCCCCCTTTGGCAACAAAGCTCAGAGCTGCTGTAACAGTTGATTCTTTGTTGCCTTCGACACGCTCGTCAGCTAGAGCAACAGCTGCAGCTCCATTTCCTTTCTGTAGCCTCGCCCTTAGAATCGCAGCACCTCTCAATGCTGTATCGGTGAATGCCAATGAGATAGATTAGTGTTACCTGTTTAAGCTTCCTTATAGTATGAAACAGTTGACGAGAATTGTTTGCATCTCTATAAACGGTTGACCAGTTGGATTGATACCTGTAGCAGCCCCAGCAGTTAAGGTCATGATGTCTCCACTAGTTCTTGCATTAATAGCTGAATTTACAGCCGATAAGATTTGGTCCTGTTCAGCACCTATGTCCTCTGCAATTTCAATACAGTGAGATGCAACTAAAGCTGCTGCAGATGCAATTGCAGTTGACATCTTTGAAGATGTTTTGTGTTGGGTTGTGGACTTCTCTGGAGAAATTACTGATGCGGTTGCAAGAGCGGCCACAGCAGCAGCGACCCCTGCTACTGAAACTGCTGCGTGCACTTGAGCACTGTGAGTTCTAAGCTCTTGTTTTTTCCTTTCTTTTTGATCTTTCAGCCGTCTACCCATTGTCTTACCACGCATCACAGTCCTGTAGAGCTGCAGTATGCCAGTTTTGGTCATGAGGGTTCAGATGCATTAGTAAAATATTTCCAAAATAAATGTATACCCCAGCTTTCATCAAATGTTGACTACAGAGGAAATCTGGATTGAGTGCCTGATGTAGTAAAAACAATTCCTGCACACGTCAATACAGTTAGTTCTGATTATGCTTATTCAAAGTGAAAAACTGAGAGAGTTGAGGGTAATTCTAGGACCAAGAAAGAAAGTGTAATTCCATCAACCTAGAGTCCATGTACTTAATTAGATTCACAAAATGATGATGACTTCATGGTTATTCTTTCGACCAAATGCATGACTCATTGTTGTACTGCCTAGTTTGTGTTCGATATAATTCAGCAAAAATGGTACACCACTACCCTTAATCTTCTAGCCTAATTATAATTCAACTCTTCAAGTGCAGGTGCTCATAGGACAGTCAATTTCCTCTTTCTTTTAGTGCATGTGCATTTCATACACTTCACTAGCTACTACCCTTACATGCCTTTTGTGCTCTTGAGAAATACGAATAACGCAACATGATAAATTGTTTTATGAAGTATAATAGTGTGTACTTATCCTCGTATAATTTCAAAGAAGGATGTAAATATCCAAAAGATTTAGTTGCATGCATGCATGTCCAAGAATAGATAGGAACCCCCTTCCCCTTCTTGCTTCTGTCTTTGATTTACCTTTGTATTGTCACTGCCCCTTGGAGAAACTGGAGGGCTATCTGAGTTAGATGGTGGTTGTTCTTGCTGCAATATAAAGACAAGAAGAGAAACTTGTAAGCAATAAATGAAAGTAAAGCATTTCCATAACTGGACTCTTTCTCTATACAGAAGTAAATGAACAAAAGCACAAGCTTTAACGAAGAGAGGCTTACAGGTTCCTTCATAATTGAAGTCTTTCCATGTTGACTTTGCAACGAAGAGGATGACATCTTCTCGTCTAGGCAACTTGTTGGTTTTGTGTGAGAAAGCGCTTTAGAAAGTTCCATAGCTGACAAACTCCATGATCTTGCAAGGAACTCCATAGACTCAGTAGGAGTTTCTGGCGGAGGGCATCCCAATGGTTGCCAATTCGCTGCACTGTCTTCATTGATCCCTTCCAACTTATTTGACTTGCATTTAACACCACAAGAGCTCACTGTCTCCATTACAACCATTCAAAAGGAGAAGATCAGTGAGTTACTAACAGGTAAAAACTTTGTTCTACTTGAAACTTTTGAATGTTTTTAACTTCAACAACACTTACTTTTGCCTATACCTATTTGTTGATACCAAAGAAAGTTAACATAGTATGCAAGGTGAAGCACAATGGAAAAAAGAGGAAGGAAACAGTGCGATATATAACATTGTAGGACTCAGTGAATCATGAATATTATGAGTAAGAAATTCAAAAGTCCCTTCAAAAAGAAGAAGACTGTATTCTAACATTGGATATTGACAGGTCCCAGTTTAAAAGTTTAACTTAAACTTTATTTTCAACTTGTCTTTGTCTTTCTACCCTTATTTCTTCTTTATACATAAAGATTAGTTCTTGAACGGCGGGCTTCATCATGAATATTAAAGAATAGGGACCCTCCATTACATGCATATATTTTCAGAGCTGCAATAAAAACTACACCAGAAGATGATATAAACTTACACAAATATGATGTTTCACAGTTATAATACTATTTTTGAAGTCCAAAAAGCTGCTGAAAAATTATGGTGTGCAGCACAAATGATCAAAGGGCATTTACTTTTCTTAAACATTTAAGCTAAATGGTGGAGTATATATTGAATTGAATTCCTTTTCCATTTGTTCAAAGTGGCTTTTCCCCCCTTACTTTTGGTTTTCCATCAACTGTGAAAACGAAAGATACAATGACTAGGAATGAATCATCGGCCGCTGTTGCGATCTGTAAGAATTTTAAGAACAAAAAACAAAGTAATACTTTACCCAAAAATGATTTTATTTTAATTAATTTAACTGTGGTGTATCCTTTGATATGTCTAAACAAATTGTTTTGACACGAAACAAGCGCTAAGCGGCATGATTACCCAACTGGTTTTAACTACTTTTTATATCCAGTTAATTTGAATAATATTGTCCATTATTATTCATTTGATTAATCAATTTTATTTGTTTTCTTGGTTGGGGTGAGGAAACGAAATAAAAGAAAAACTACATGAGGACCTTTGCTTATATTTCAGTTGTGGACCACTTTCTACTGGGGAAGGTTATTGTTTTTTGCAGTCAAAAGAAAAAAAAACAAAGAAAATAATGTGTTAAGGTACAATAGCTTTTCTGCAGCCTAGGCCAGTATTTACATCAAATCGAAAAATTTAACCTTAGCAATTAAAAATTACAGTGAAGACGTAGCGCGCTTAATCATGATTAAATGATAAATGTGGGGATGAAAGACCTGTTTTGCATGCATTGATTTGCATAAACACATATACAGATAAGTTTTTATCATTCGTTATTCAGGTTTTCTCATACTTTGTAAAGTAACTTTCACTAAAAATTAGGGCGAACCACTATTTTTTATTATAACATAAGCATCCCCGAGGGCTAATGGAACATGGTATAAAACTGGGTGGACAATTAGCTCGCTTCTTCATCCTTGTCCATTTAAATATTAGGTTTCTGTTTGTGGCAGAGTTCGAATCCATCGCGTACATTTAAGCCACACATTATGCGATATATTTTACCGCTAAATCAGAGTTCAGAGCCGTGGAAATAGCTTGCTAAGTCGGGAAATATAAGACTTGTTATAGTTAGTTATCTAAGCATTAGCAAAAGCAATAATGATTAAATAACGGCACGGAAGAAAGAACTTTAAAATGGGGTTTTATGACTCCAAGGCAATCAACAAAGAGAGAAAGCATCTCTCTTTAATCATTGCTATTTGTCTAATCATGTCTTAAGAGATAGCAAATGGAGCACTAAGTCCTTTGAAGGTCCCAACTCCTCTTCATTATCAACTTTAACATAAATTTAGGAAGGACCCTTTGCTTTTGAAATCACCAAAATTGGAAATTTTTGGTTTAGTAGCCATATTTTACGTGTGGAAGAAGGAGAATTTGGGGATTAGTATTGCCTTTTATCTTCTAGTCTAGTTAAAATTTTGGCTATTGCATCAAAGGTCCTTAACTCTTGTTATAACGATTATACTTGCACACTCTCACATCTAATTTCTTGCGTTCTAAATATCTAAAGATATCATTATAAGTTTCTTGCGCACAATCCTCCTTTACGTTGTATATTTTCTCTTCTAATTATAGACGGTAGTGTTAGGGGTTGTCATGATTTCTTATCATATTTAGTTTTCCTATCTCTTGAAGGAAAGAAAAACATATTTATGATAATTGAGTTTCCTTTTTGTAGAAGAAAATTATAATTCCTCCATGTTTGGCTAGGCCTTTTTCTTGTAGGAAAAGGTTTGGACCTCTATAAATTAAGGATTCTTCCTTTTCATTCAGTAGCATCCACAATGTAGTCATAGGAGGCTTGGGAGTTTTGTTTAGGGGGAGAACTTTACGGGACAATTATTAGTGTGTCACTTGTGTTTGCCTCTTCGTGAGGTTGTTCTCTCCATATTTAGCACTCTCTTTATTATAGTAGATTGTTCATCTCCGTCGTGGGCGTAGGTCAATTGACCGAACCACATTAAATGTTTGTGTCTCTTTTGGTAGATTTCTCGTTTGTTGTCTGATTTATCGTCGTTTCAAGGTTTGCTTTGCTAACTTCCGCATGACACCTGAGTTTTTCGGTCCTAACAGGTAGATGGCAGATCAGCCTTTCGCCATTTTTACGTGTTTACATTTTGCCTACACCCTTGGCATTTTTCCTTTGTATTTGGCGTTTGCAGTAGAAGAATTCAATATGTGATTACACTGTCTCCGTCACTGTTTGAATAGGTTCTTGCAAAATTAGCTTTTATTATAGTTTAAGAATTCATTGAGATAAATGTAGTGTCAAACATTTGGTGGACAATATGGAAGGCGAGGAATGCAACATGTTTTGAAGATGCAAGTAGCACGCCACAAAGGATTAAAATGAATTGTATTCATCTTTACGTAAATCTAAATACATAGAAATTCTAGATGTCTAAGTTCCTTGAAAGAAGAACAAATCATAAAAAATATGAAGCGCCAATTAATTTCTTCCAAATGTAACAGCGAATGCTAAGTATTTCAATTATCAGTCTGAATGTGGTAAAGACAACAGGTTTTTGGACTCCCCATTTGGAAGTTTGAGAGTCCTACCATTTAGTTTGGTGTAAGCACTCAATAAGGATAAGTTTTTACCACCCACGAGAGTTGTGGTGGAGTAATAAGTACTCCTTCATCCTTAACCAGAGGTCTCGAGTTCGAGTCCCTGAGTATGAAGTCACCTTTGTTAGGGAGAACTTCACTCCCAATGTGGAACTTCTCGGCGCGAATCCGGATTTAGTCAGGCCCCATTGTGGGTACTGGATCACCGGTGGGAAACCAAAAAATAAAAAGGATAAGTTTTTACCCATTTTACATTTCATAATAACTTCATTTTGAATACTTAAATTGTAACATTTATAGTAATGGCGCGTTTGAGAGAAACCGGCTATGCAGTATCTTGAAATTCCCATTACTTTGAGTATGTTCAGCAATATCATTACTGCATAACTCGACAACTACACTGTATTTGCAGGTAAAAGAGCACTTGAACATTGAATAAACCAGTACGCTGAGGTTCACAAGCCTTATACCACATCAACAACTAGACGAACAAACTTGTCTTCTACTCATTCAAATTCAGCACAAAATTTTCAGACTTTTGGTTGGTCTTTGTGATTTTCAATCCAGAATACCACCTGTCCGACATAGGATCTCGTCTTGCAACGATAAAAATAATATTCTGTGTTCTTTATCATCTGGTGCTGAAGAAGATTAAGACACAAATAACTCGAAAATACCCACCACGGTCCCCCCTCCCAAAAAAACCCCAGGAAAAAACCAACAAAAAAGATTGAAACTTCTCGGTCCAAACTAGATGAAATTATTATGTTTTTCTTGGACATATAAGGAGTACTGTTGGTGTATTTAAATAGTGTTCTGCCAAAAAGTTCAACAAACTAGCCTCTCGACAGAACATAACCAAAACTACAATGACTTCTTTGTCCCGTGCACTACTTAAAAGAGGAGAAATACATAGAGATAAATAAGATATTACTGAGCTAACTACATGAAAAGCCTTATTTGAAGCGAAAATGGCCACCATGAAGTGGTATGAAGACTGTTTTTAGACAAGATTAGATAAACATAAAGGAGCAGAAAAGCTATGGTTCTAATTCCAGATTGATTACCTGCTACTTCAGCTTATAGAAGTTCCATCATCTCCGAAGCAAGTTTAGGATTATAAACAAAGGCAAGGTTGATTTATTAAGAGCCACGATGACGCCCCATTGGAACTTCAACACCAAAGGCAGGCTTCATCATCAAAATTCATGACATATAGATGTCTGAAATTCATGAAAATTAAGCAAATAAGCATTATACACAACTAACAAAGAGAGTGAGAACCTGAACACCAACCAAAATATGTTTGATATACCTGAAATGCTCTATACTGGATTCAGGGACTTGAGCACCGAGGTTTAAAACTGATTCACGTAAACATCCATGCTTTTGCAAAGAAACTAAAGAAATAAAATTAAGATAAGAGTGCCATAAAGTAAACAAGCATTTGAATATCACTTTTATGCGCAATTAGAAAATGAATGAAAGAAACACTTTACACATCATTTAATAGTGAACTGTAGCTGGCTTAATGTCCCATTATTCAAGACAGAAAACTAAAAAAGACAACCAAGCTTTGATAGGCCATCTTTCAGCAACATCCAATGCTTTATACTTCATAGTCACCTCGAGATAGGTACATTAGAGGTACACAGGGCTCAAGTGAATTCAACTTCATGAAGTAGACATTAGACGACTTCTGCACTTCTCCCGCGTCAAATAACTATCATCCCTATTTTTTTCCACAGAAAGGAGAAAGAATAGCCTTATTAATCCATGGCCTGTAAAAGGCAAAATGCAGCTGCGTATGATGCAACTTAAAAGAAAGAGAAACAATTTGATTCAAGAAAATTCCCCTACCAGTTCACTTGGCTGAAGAAATCCTGCTTAAGAAATGCAGCTTGCTGCTTGAAGCACCAGTTTTTCCACTGTGTGCATGACCTACATTTCCAGCTTCAATTGAATCTTCGTGTTTTGTGAATTTTTTGAAGGCGTCAGCCAACGATGTAGAAGGAACAGAAGCATCGGTTGTTATCTGTAACAAATAAAAAAAATAGAGCAATAGTACGCAACATGCATATACAGCAAACGAGACCATTAAATGAAACAAGAAGAATCTTTTGATGGTAAAATGCCACTCTATATTGAAGTCTGATATAATTAAAATCGGATAGATAAAATCAACAAGAATCTCCAGCCTGCACTGAACTTACATTTTTTCCAGTACGATTATCAGGTTTCAGATAGGTTGCTGATCCATCACCACGAGCAAAATTACCTGATACCTTCTGCTTTGTAGCTTCAGCTAAGTGCGTGGTATTATTAAATCCTAAATGAAGATATAAAACCAGTTAAATATCAGTAAACTCTCAAACAAAAAATATAATTTGAGATTTACTCCTCTTCTCTATATGGCAGATCTTAAAGGGAATCGATGATTGCCAAAACTATAACAAGGTTAAGGTCAGCTAAATGGAGCAAAAGTAGTCATACTTAAGGAAAGTTCATACGAATTGTGATAACTCAAACAGCTAGATCCAAGGTTTTGATCTGATAAATGGAGTCACCTGGAAAGTTCACACACACAGACACACCTAATAAGTCCTGTCTATACAGCAGCTCCAAAAATTAACAGAATCACAATACTACAAATTGCTATCGCTATTCTACAGAAATGGCTGTCATATTTGGAGATCGAAATCAGCAGATCAAAGAGCAAAGTTGCAGCCGGAAGACAAGTTACCTTGCTTATTTAAAACCTTTGGCAATGCTCCAGTGCCCGTCGTTACAGAAAGTGGATGCAGGCTCTGCAATTTTCGAATGACAGAGAAAAGAACGACAAATCAAATTTATTTTTTATAAAGATGATATACAATACCAGATGTCTTCATACAAATATTTAAAGCCGATGAAAACAGCACTTTGGCCGAAAAAAAAGTGATGAAAGTATTAACTGGTAGTTCTAGCTGCGACCTTGAGCTCTGCGTCTGCTGATATTTCAAGATGGTCCAATCAAACACATAATCCAATTTATACCCTGATGGAATAGAGTACAGTAGTCACCGCAATACAATATTCAGAAAAACAACTTCAATATAATAACTCTAAATCCTGCAAGAATGCAGGTATGTTGGGAACTCTGCCCAAGAAAGATCAAGCCTATTTGCAAGAAGTTTATAGAAGTACTGAATAAGTCTTTCTGGGCAGCTAATCCAATTAGGCTAGAGACCTTAGGTTAACCCTCTATAATGGACACAGAATAATTGGTGCTTTTGATGTTCCTAATCTTACATGTCCTAATTACACTAACACATTTTTCAGATTTCTATCTTTGTTTTTGGTTCTCATGTGAGCCCCAAAAAGATCCTATCCAGAAGTAAAGAGTACAGTAAGAAAAGCAGTGACAATACAAGCTCATTTTGCTTGGGCTAGAATCTGAATTTAAAATCGGTACCTTCACGTGTAAATAAGTCACGAAACAAGCGCTTCAGGAATCCATAATCAGGGCGCTGGTCAAATGTTAAAGAGTGACAATAATGCAAGTATGAAGCAAACTCCACTGGAAGAGATTTGCATAAAACCTATAGAGAGAAAATTGAACGTCAGTTGATTATCCATAAAACGCAATGAAATAGAAGTCACTGTGAATACCTTAACCTGATTGTGTTTTAATTGTAGCACCCATTAGCCAAAGTACAGGTCATTTCCAAATTCTCATTTTGGATGAGTTAGTACAACAACAACAACAAACCCAGTGTAATCCCACAAGTGGGGTCTTGGGAGAGTAGTGTGTACACAGACCTCACCCCTATTTTGTGAGGGTAGAAAAGTTGTTTCCGGACCCTCGGCTCAAGGTTGGATGAGAGTTAATATAAAGTTATAACAAAATCTATTTATGCCCCTTCTAGTCTGACCTATAAAAAATGTACCAACACAAAGCAAAAAGAAGAAGAATCTAGTCATCCTCCCCCAAAGGGATGGTTTACAGGTCAAAGAGCTGAAGTAACATTCTTGGCAACCAAGGTTTGTCCAAACAGAGGCAACGTCAATCTTTCCATCTACTTAAGTCTTGATAGGCAAGTTACACAGTACCTATACTGGAGGGATGTAGTAGGCACTTTGTGAATCAGCCAACGCGCAAACAAGTTGGCCGTGACGTCACCTTTATATTAGACTCCCTCCGTTTCAATTTAGATGATATACTTTGACTTGGCACAAAGTTTAAGAAAAACAGAAGACTTTTGAAACATGTGGTCCTAAAAGCTTAAGGGTAAAAGCTTTGTGGGGCCATGATATTTTATGTGGCTATAAAAACTTCGCATTAAGGATAAAGTGGGTAAAATGAAAAGTTTAAAGTTAAATTGTTTCTATATATAGAAATGTATCATTCTTTTTGGAACGGATTAATAAGGAAAGTGTGCCATTTTAACTGAAACGGAGGAAGTATATATGTTAAAAAATAATAATAATAATCTAGCCATCCAACTTCCTAAAACTGCATACCTCAATTGGTGTTGATACTTTTTTCTCGCGGATCTTGTCATATTTTTGCTTCTTGGTATCAGCTTTTAGACCCTGCCATGGAAGGCTACATGAGAAAGTCAAGCCATTAATTTTCTTAATAACAGAGAAGAACATAAAACAAACCAAAGAAAAATCAACAATAGTAAATGAGAAATAGCATTGAGGAAAAGTGGCCACACCTGCCTCTCAAGAAGTATAAAAGAACGTAGCCAAGAGATTCCAGATCATCCCTCCGGCTTTGCTCTAAAGATTTTGAGAAGGGGATATTTTAGTACAATGTCCAATCTTAGAGATAAGAAACCAACATACAACAGGATTTTACCTATCCCCAAATGTGTATTGCAACTGGCATACCTTGCTGTTCCTGTCAAGTTTTTGTTCTCTCTGTAACAGCACAGGAGGCAGAAGAGTAACTCAGCACCAAGAAGTGGCAAGAACCACCGTTCAAGTAATTGGAAAGAACAAAAACAATTTAAACTAGGAAAGAAACAGAAAACCAGCAAAAGTGGTTTCTTTCTTAGGCCGTGAAGCCTATCGGGATACTTCTATAAATAAATAGGATATGTCTTTTCAATTTTGACAAATTTCAAGCAATACAAAGTTTTCAATCATCAACTCTTAATGATAACAAAGAACCAAGATTCACATAAACAAAATAATTACAATCAATAAAATGCAAGTGTAGTGATCAAATTTTCTCTTAAAATGAAGTTCTGTTACTGAAAGAGCAGGGCAAAAAGGAATATACTGAACAGCGAATGTCATATGCTTCCAGAGGGAATAAAACCAAATATAGTCACACCTGTAAGGAATATGACGGTTTGTGACGGGGTCACGATATCTTTTTGCAAGTCCAAAATCAATAATGTAAACCTGCTCCATCAATAGGGACAACAAGAATACAAAGGCAAAGGTAAATCAAAATACTAGAGGAAAATCAATGATTGGTTAAATGACATGATCTTGAAGCTTATCTAACAAGATCATCACCTGATTTGCCTTCCTGCCAAGACCCATGAGAAAGTTATCTGGTTTTATGTCTCTGTGTAGAAATCCTTTTGAATGCAAATACTCTATTCTCGTGATCTGGGTTGTCACAGAAAAGAATCCCCAGTAGTTATGAACTCCATTATTCATAATTCTATGATAGATGTCATGGGATAAAGGCAATAACAAAGAGAAACAGAGGTATGTAATATTTTGATTACCATCTGATCAGCCAACATAAGGACAGTTTTCAGTGAGAATTTCCTCCCACAGTGTACAACGAGGTCTTCAAGACTGGGACCAAGCAGGTCAATAATGAGGACGCTATCATTCCCATCGACCCCGCGCCATTTTATATTAGGAATACCACCTGAAATCAAAACAAACAAGTAATAACTAATAGTGAATAACAAAGATAACAAACATTAAACATAAAGATAAAGGAAGACATACTTCCTCCCTGAAGTATAGTGTACAGCTTTGCCTCATAAAGCAACTGAGGGTGTCTTGTCTGCCTATTTTCCTGCAATCAAAGATAGCAGAGTCAAATGACTGATTCAGCCTTTCTAGCAACAACAACTAAGATTTCTAACTCAAATGTGGCTTAAAACTAGATATTCTCACATCCTTCATCCATGTCGTTGATGTTTGAACATCTTATGTAAGTATTTTTTTGAATAAACCATTCTAAAGAAGATTATTTGTTGGGATTAAATCAGGAAATACATCATGCTATAGAAATGGAAGAGGTAGGATAATTATGGGATTCAAATTAATCCACAAACTACATTGGTCAATCAGCATTACGTGCTTACATATGGAGGAGCACAAAACAAATATAATCCTTAGGAAGACTATCACTTTAATACTGAAAGTGTAATTGTGAGCACAAGGATGACAAAACGAGTAGCTATTTACATAACACAAAAGAAGTGACTCAACTATTAACTCAAAGCAGCCATAGGCAAATGAGCATACCAAATCCCGTTTCAGAAAGAAACCCCATGATATTGGAACTTGGGACTAAATTGGAACTAGAGGTCAGAGGAGTAAACCACATCTGTCCAAATAACTAAGTACACTAACAATGATGATGATGAAAAATTTGCCCGAGAGAAGAATGCTTTATGGAAGCAAATGTTGCAAATAGATAAAAGAACAAATATTATTCGGAATGGAGGAAGTTCTTTATTTCCATTCAGTGGGGGCTACAGCAACAGAAGGTTGCCCACCTTCCAGATGGCACTACTAGGAAAATGGTTATGAATGTTTTTTCAGATGATTATTAGATGCTGGACGACTAGCAGAGGGTGAAACTCTTATTGAGTGAGCTAGTGAAGTGAATTATAGAGGGAATGGAGAAGTACTCAGAGATGCATTGGCTGTAATGAGGATAATGATACTAGAGTACATCTCTGAAAAGATGCATGGTACAAGGGATACCATAGGAGAATGTTATTCGTAGGTATATGGTTTGGTGATGGTCAGGTGAATGTCATAGAAGTTACAGAAGCCAATTACTTGAATTCTGATGGTCGGTGGACCATGAAATATAAGTTTTAGGAGGGCATCTGATATTGGGAATGCGACGAGGTTGAGGAATTTCTCCACTAAAATGCACGATTATTCAGTGGGGGGGAGGGAGGAGATAAGATCATATCTAAGTGGCAGAGACGAAATCCTTTACAATTTAATCATATTGTTTAGAGTTGGCATGGAGGGGGCGTAAAAGGGAAGGAGAAAAGTTTGAAAATCACAAAGCAGTGTACAATATGGAATATCATTTTTTTAGAGAAAATTATGGGATGTCATTTTAACAGTGGGACAACTTAAGAAAGAGCATGAGGATCTTCTGGAATGGTGTTAAGCCACATGCTCACTTTGTATAAAAAATTTCACATCATTTTGGTGTTTTATAATGAAAATGTTAATTGATCAAAACACAGGGTACACTAACAATCAACAATGAAATTTTAAAGCTTTAGTATATGATTAACATAGCTAGATGAAGAACAACAGCAACTGCCAAACAACTACTGCAACAACTTCTTAAACCAAACAAAGAGAGGGAGAGATAAAATCTAGGCAAGAAAGCTTACAATTTTAACAGCAACAATCTCAAAGGTTTCGATGTGGGTAGCTGAGAATTTAGCAGAAAACCATAAAAGACAATCAGATTCTAAAAAATATAATAGCAGACTTAATTTCCAAAAAAAAAAAAAGAAAAAAAGAAAAAGAGAAGAAGGGGCAGACCCAGATATATAACGCCAAAAGAGCCGCTTCCAATCTTCCTACCTAACTTGTACTTCTCCCCAATTATTCTCTCCATATAGATTTATTACCCTTCCCCCTAGTCTGTTCTTGATTCAATCAACAGTAGATTTTGTGAATGGAAACCAAGAAGTAATACAATGAAATGGAGGCAGGATTGAACTCCGGCGGGGGAGAAGAATACAACTACTAGGCTTGACTTTTCCTCCCTAGGACGGGATTTTTGTCCGCATTAACCATTATGGTCGTTTGGTGAGTTTTTGACCAAATGGTCCCTCAAATTTAAGAGTTAGTCTAATTTCATCCTTTTAAAATATAACCCTCGGCACAAATAGTCCTCTAAGCTTTTATTTTGCTGCAATTTTGATCTCGAACAAACGGGATAATAAGATCTTAACGAATGACGTCTGGTTGACTGCTCAAACATGATCATTTTGAACTCTTGGCCGAGTTCTTCCTCAAAATCTTCTATTTCACTCCAAAATTTTAATCGGAGTTGTACTTGATGGCTAATTTTTATGCAATTATGAGAGTGTTTGGCTAAGTTTATAAGTATTTTTTGACTTATTTACGCGTTTGGTATAGTTAGTTTATAAGTCAAGTGCTTATAAGTCAAAAATAAGCCAAAAGTCATAAGGTGATCACCCTCAACTTATAAATTTTTAGCTTATATGCACTTTAAGTTTGACCAAAATTTTTACTATTTTATCCTTAAAATATTTCTTTTTAAAACAAAACTCCGACTTCGATAATCACTACCTCAAGTATTTTTTCAACCTAAACCCCCGACCTCTTCAAGTCTACAATTCTCATTGGCTAGTTAACATAAGCAAATTCTCTATTCCTTTGCATATTTGTATCAATGTAAATGTCTATTAATCTTCGAACTGTACGTAATAAATGAGGACATATCAATTTTTTGGTGTATTGCTTTCTAAGTATTGTGGTGATGAAGACAATGTTTGTTTCTCTTCAAATATTTTGTCCTATTAGGTTTATTTTTTACCGAGAAACGTTTGTCAATTTATAAATTATTATAATTTATCATTATATGCTTATCATAAAATAAATTATATTTATCATAAAAAATATCTTATCTAAGCACAATTGTATTTAAAATATAATGATAAATAAGATAATTTGCATTTTAATCGATCTGGAATCTAAAATTTTAAAGAAATTATGCCCTTCTAAGTGTAAACAGTTCTAAGGTTGTTTAAGTCATTTTAACAGAAAAAGAGTTTATCAACACTTTTTATCAAATACTGCAGCAACTTATTATCAATTTCAACACTTGTATCCAAACACGCAATTGCTTATTTATTCAATCTTTCAGCACATAAAGTGTTTTTCAGCCCCTAATGCTTATCAGCTACTTCAAATCAGCTAATCCAAACGGGCTCTATTTAAGCTATATTTAAGTTTTTCAAATTATTTAACTTGAAGTCGGTGTTGACAAACTTCAGACAAAAATCTATTTAAATTTATCAAATTATTTATTTAATTTATAAGTGTTGACAAACTTCATACAAAAATCTATCTGCTCCTCCTTTATTGTTATAAAACCAAAGTTTGGTGTTATAGATCCTTGCCCCATCTTAAGAGAATTAGGTTTAGTTTGACATTACAATGTCAAATCCGTATTGGTACAAGAAATATTTCGTTGAATAGCATCAAGCATCTCTAATAGCATCATTAAGTATGAAGATTGGCAATTAGAATATGGTTTGCATCCATATTGCTACTTAGGATGATTTGGTGCAAGTCCTCAAATTCTCCATGTTTCAAGAAAAGCATGATTCAAGTTCACACATTCATTAATATATAAAGATGTTCAGAGATGGAGATTAACTAATTTCAATTCAACGATGGAAATTTTCTATTACCAATTTTATCCTTAAAGCTACATGCTAATCGAAGGAAAAAATGCAGTGGAACTTATTAAAAGTTACATAGACTAGGCTCTGAAGTTAAGTTTGTATTTCAAATTCAAACTTCAGAGTTGGGATTGCTTAATCAAAATTCAGATAAATTTGCACAAGAAATATGCCAAATTGTTTGAAGTTAGGCTTTGGCAAAATCAATTACAACCTTACAAAAGTAATATGCCAACTTATTTTAAGTTAGGTTTTCGTAAGCCCAACTTCATATGTCTAAAGGCTTTTAACTTCAAACTCGCGAGTTTGAAATTTTTTAACGCAGTTAAACTTATAAAATTTTATGAACTTCGATTTTGCCTTAAATCGTGTCCTAAAATTGGTTGTTTGTGCACTTCTCCAAAGATGTATATATTCTAGACAAGTTATTACAAATACAAGAGCGGGCGGCGCATTATATGAACCAGTTGATTCACACGGTCATCTATCATATTAATAGTGTTGGACAAAATTCATTGTTATATATGGTGGATAAGATAGACATAACCAAAACTCTGCCTAAATCTTGAAACTGTTGAGCCACATGCTGGTGGTGCGGTAAGGCACCACCCTGTTGTGCCAGCAGCCAACTTCGGCGTGTCAGCTTAGTTATCTTCATCAAACCACTTACTTGATGTCTAGCTTCCCAACTGGTAGACGGTTCTTTTTCCCTCAAATCAATGAAGAAGGGAGACGTAAGTTGATTATTCTGAAGAACTGAAAGCGAAGCGCTATGCCGGGGCGGGGGGACAAAAAAAGAAACGACTCCGAAGAAAAAAATTGGGGAAAGGCATAGTAGGTAAAAGGATCTTGGTTGCTTTACTTCCTTGTGTCGGGTAGGTTGAAAAAACTACTAAGAAGCAAAGTTTTATTTTCTCTTGCGAACTTCCACGCCAAGGAGGGTTGAAGGGATCGATCCCAAACTACCGAATGGAGGGATAATCGTCCAGGTCGTATTGTGAAAGAAAAAAGCCGCCCTGCCACGGCAAACAGGTTGCTTCCTCTGTCGTCTTCGGGGAGCTCTTGGCGAGGAGAACTTAGGATAACTTGCTAAAACAAACGGGATGGTAGGATCAACTTGTTCAGATAATTCCGAAGAAAGATTGTTCTTATGAAGACTCTGGTGGTGCATGTGTATGATATGGCCCCACATAAGTGTCAAAGATCGGTGATATCGTCATGATAAGTGTGGGAATTCGATAGTGTACTCGATGCTATATATATATATATATATATATAGCCCCAATTATTTGAACACCACCTAAGGCCCATTAAAGCGTAAAGTGCTTTTTAGTAAAAATATTTTATTTTTGAGAGATTCGAACTCAAAGCTTCTAGTTAAAGGTAAATGTCATCCTATTCATTCCATCATAACCTTTGATGGTGAAATTGTATGTCTTAAAGACCAAATAATAAAGCTTAAAAGCCTTTCTCTTTATATACTTTTCTCCACATAAAAGGTTGTTAGAATTCATCCATGGAGGTCAACTGAAGGCGTTAAGAAGACAAGTGCTTTGGAAATTTCTCTTCTATTATTAACAACCATAACCGCCCACATATATACAAAGTGGTTAAGAGAGAGACTAAAATAATAATAAGGACTTCTAACTTCTAGTAATTACATTTTGACCCCAATAACTAATTATGAACTAACTAACTTCCTATACTCCCCCTCAAGCTAGAGGGTGGAGAATGTTCAACACACCCGTTTTGCCAAGCAAAAAATGATGTTGTCTTGATGTTAAACCTTTGGTGAGAAAATTTGCTTGCTGATCTTTAGTTGAGACATACTGAGTAGTCAATAGACCTTTTATAACGCGTTCTCGAATGAAATGGCAATCTATCTCGATGTGTTTGGTACGCTCGTGAAAGATGGGGTTTGCAGCTATTTGTATTACTGCCTTACTATCACAAAATAATTTCATTGGTTTAACAATGGAAACTCCTAACTCTAAAAATAATCCCAGTAACCATATTATCTCAAAAACTGTTGATGCCATGTTGTGATATTTTGCTTTAGCACTGCTCCTTGAAATAGTGTGTTGCTTCTTTGATTTTCATGAAATCAGTGATTCACCAAGTTTGACTGCATAACCACTAACAGACCTCCTTGTTATTGTCATGCTGCCTAGTCAGAGTCACAAAGCCAGTCGATGTATCAACAGGTCTTCGCTTCATCAACACAACCATTCCTGGAGAAGATTTCAAGTATCTGAATACTCTAATTGCAACATTTATATGTGACTTCCTAGGTAGTTGCATAAATTGGCTTAAACTTTGTAATGCATATTTAATATCAGGTCGAGTAATTATAAGATACATAAGTTTCCCTATCAATTTTTGATAACTTATAGCATCTATTAGTGGGTCTGTAACCTTAACTCCAACAACTTTTGTCAAATTCAACTATTGTGATATTCTGATTGACTTCAATAGGTGTCAATGTTGGTTTGGCACCACTAAAGCCCAACTCAAGTACAAATTCCAAAGTATATTTCATTTGGTTGAGTAAATTCCACGCTCAGACCACAATACTTAAATGCCTAAAAAATACCTCAATTCTCCTAAGTCTTTAAGCTCTAAATGTTGGTGTAAAGCTGCCTTTGCTTCATTAATAAGCTCTTTGTTACTTCTAGTCAACAATAGATCATCAACATAGATCAAGATAATCACAATGTCTCTACCTGACTTCTTGGTGAACATAGAATAATCAGAAGAACTATGTATGAATCCTGCACCCACCAAAGCTTCTATAAGTTTTAAATTTCATTACCCGGAAGGCCTGTTTGAGGCCATACAAGGATTTCACCAACTTGCACACCTTTGCTCCCCTGCCTTTGGAAACTTTGTGGTAAATTCATGTAGACTTCCTCAAATAGGTCTCCTTGAATGGAGGCATTACTTAAACACATCCAATCCTTTGAGACTGCTAAAGCTATCACATACTTGATTATCACCATCTTTGCCACTGGTGAAGAAATCTCATGATAGTCCAATCCCTCATGTTGATTGTATCTCTTTGCCACAAGACGAGCCTTGAACCTTTCTATCTCCCCCGTTAACTTTGTATTTTATTTTGTAGACTCATCTAGAGCCAATAGAAACTTTCCCAGGTGGAAAGTCCACCACCTCCCATATTTTATTCTCCTCTAATGCTTGTACCTCCTATTTCATAAAAATGATCCACCTCTCATCCTTGAATTCTTCTTTGAAAGTGTGAGGTTCCTTAAGCACTAGGAAGACCGACACATAGCTTATGCACTTTGGAGACATGTTATCATCAGTCAGGAAGTTGAAGGTTAGATAAGTGCATTTTGAGGATTGGTGATTTTTCACCACATAGTCTTTTTGCCCATGTAGATGGATGTTTCACTTTAAGAGACTGTCTAGTATGCACACTAGAACTAGGTTCAGCAAGATGCACATTTTCTGTTGTATTCAATGTGCATGATCATCATGTATCTCAGCTTCTTGTGCAACACCAGTGTCTTGAACACCTTAAACCAATGTGTCTCCTAAATGTTATGTAAACTCAGGTCCAACATTCCTAGACTCCTCATATGCATCATGACTTGTCACTGCTGGTTCATTAGATTCTTCCATTACTGGTATAGGTTCCTCTTCTACATCATATTGCCCATTGCAGGTATATGCTCAACAGAATCTCCTCTTGGTTCCTCCCCTGTGTCAAGACCTTGTGAAGTCTCTTAAGGACCACACATATCTGGTAATGCACCTTCAGGAGCTGGTAATATTATCTGCAGATATCCAACTTCAAGGTCTTCTGATAGAGAGGTGGACTTGTTGGTGAGTGAGTGTTGTTGCACCTCCTTGAATGGGACATTCCCTGAAAGATACATCCCTACCAACAAAAAAGGATTTAGTAGTCAAGTCATACAAATTATACCCCTTTTGTGTAGTTGAGTACCCCATATGAACAACTCTCCTTGCTCTGGCAGCAAACATGTCCTCTATCACCAAATTAGTAGCATAACACATACACCCAAAGACTCCTAGATGCTTTATGGATGGTTCTCTACCTTATAACATGAAAAATGGTCTCTTTCCATCTAAGATCCTCGAAGGTAACCTGTTGATTATATAAATAGCAGTTTGCACATATTCTCCCCAAAAGATGCTTGGTACATTACTCTGAAACTTTAAGGTCCTAGCAGTATTCAATATATGTCTATGATTTCTCTCAACTACCCCAGTTGTTGAGGGGTATATACACGTCTGCTTTGATGAATAACACCATGTGACAATAAGAATTCATTTTATTGGTTATTGAAGAATTCTTTTTAATTATCTGATCTCAACACTTTGACAGAAACATCAAATTGATTTTTAACCATGCAAAAGAATTGTTTCAAGAAAATGATAGTTTCATTCTTAAATTGCATTAAGAAAATTCAAGTTGCCTTGGATAAGTCATCTACAACTGTAAGAAAATAGTATTTTATGTCATGAATAGCTTTCTTATATAGCCCTCATCCATCCATGTGTACTAGCTCAAATGTCCTAGTACTCCTTGTATCACTATTAGGAAAACTTAGTCTAGATTGTTTTGCTAAAGGGCATGCATAATACTTATTTTGCACATCAATATATACTTCATTTTGCAAGAAATAAACATGCTACATTATAGAAATACAAGCATGGCCTAACCTTTTATGCCACAGACATCTTGTATCTCCAGTTGAGTCTTTTACACCAACATGAGTTGCTAACTATTTTACTCATTTTCCTTTCAGCACATACAGTCCCTCATCTTCATTACTAATCCCCTTCACCCTGCCATTGTAAAGATCATGAAACACACAAAGTTCAGGTAAAAAAATGACAGCACAACTCATATCTCTTGTTAACTTTGACACTGACATTAGATTAAATTTAAACTCAGGAACATGAAGAACATTTTTCAATTTATCAACAGCTGACAAATATGAGCTCCCAACATGTTCAATTTTTGTACTACTACCATTTGGCAGTGTCGCCTTTTCTCTTTCCCTGTCATTCACCTTACTGACATCACTCATTAAGTCACGTGTAGAGAATATATGATGTGTAGCCCCCGAGTCCACAATCCATCTATTATTTTTTCATTCGAAACATGTACATTAGAAGCTAGTGCAACAATTATACCTGCAGAGTTTGCTTGACTTTGAGCCTAAGTATCACTTGGTGAATTTTTGTTGAACAAGCCTAGAATTTGTTGGAACTGTGCTTCTGTAAAAAAAAGTGATCTTCCTTAGATTGTGATGTTGGTTGTGAAGTCTGAGCTACGAATCCTTCTACATGATTAGCTACAATAAGTACTCCCCTAGGTTGAAAGCCTTTCTTCCCTTTGAAGTCTTCAGGGTAACCAATAATGTTGTAGCAATTTTATTTTGTGTAGCCTTTCATATGACAATTTTCACACTATAGAAACTATTTCTTTCCTCGAAACATTGACCTTTCCCAGCTTGCATAGCCAGTGGATCTACTCTCTTAGCCATAGACACACTTCCCATGGTCTGTTGACTCTCATCCTGTATTATTAGTGCATGTGCTTGATAAAGAATTAGTTGAATGGTCTTCATTTGGATTTGCCTACGAGCTTGGTCATAGGTGTCATTCAGGCCATCTAGAAACTGCATTGCCTTTTGTTGATGCAGATGGGTCACATGTTCTTTTGACTTTGCACAACCACAGTTTGGAGACGATACTAATACATCATACTCTGTCCATAATTCTTTCAATTTGGTGAAGTATACATCCACAGAATCAAATCCTTTTGATAATGGCAAAATTGCTTCGTGCAATTGGAAAATACGTACTCGATTCACTTTATCAAAACGTTCCTTAATGTCCTCATAAACTAAATGTGCATCTGATGCATAAATGATCCAACTAAGCAATTCTTTGAAATAGAGTTCATAACTAAGCAATTCTTTCGAAATTTTATATATTTTAGCGTTTAAATATTTGTTTTAAGTCTAATATTGCTATTTTCACTAGTTTTAATTGTTTTCTTTATTTTTATCTTTAAACTGAGAACTACTAAAATATTTTTCCTTTATTTTAGCTAACTGGTATTTTGTCTAGTTATTTTTACTTATCTTACTTTGGATAAAATTGAAAAATGACAAAAAATAGTAACATGATATTTAGAATATTAAATTTTAATGTTGTTTAGTGTTACTTTAATCTTTATAGGAAAAAGATCTCAAGTTTAGGAATTGAACTATAGCATTTAGTTAAAGCATTTCCTCTACGTTTATTATTATCTTAATTTTTTACATTTGATTAAAAAAAGAAGGTAATAATAAGAACCAACGATATTTTTGCGACATGAAAATATGTCATGTTATCCTTCCTCACGCAATCGGCAATTCCCTACCCTCCTCATAATTGCATATTTTTGTATTTTATCTAACTTTATTTTCTAGCAATTTTCAGTCACCTCCATACCAGTTTTTAGTTTTTGTGTTTCCTTCTTGACAAACTCTCACACCTTTTGCTTTTAGAGGGTTTATTTGTTTTTATTCTTATGTTCTCAATTGATGGCTGATCTCACATCATTTTTAGAGCATCTGCATATATTTTGATTCCACTACTCCTCACTCCACAAATCCTACGCAACTAGGGGACCATACGGTTTATTCGCACAATTCTTTCTCCCCAAGCACAATTTTGAGGGACAACTTTTTAAATCTATTTCAGTATATAAAACTCAGTGATTTCAGCCATGAAAGACGTAAGACCTCCATCCAGACACCCTTCACTCCACCTCAAAAACTCCATCAAAACAACGCCGAACAGCCCGAAACAACTCCAAATCGCCAGTTATTGTCATGGAGTTCGTTGGTTTCGTTTTTTCTGGTTTAGTTCAAGTTTTCCGGTGAGCTTAATTCGAGGTCGTCGAAGTTTCCGATTAAGTTGCATGTCGAGGTACTGTCGTTGGTTTCCGGTTCGAGTTCCGTCCGGGGTTCTATCGGTTGTTAAATTTCAGACGATCAAAAGTTACATTCATTCGAGGTCCATTCTTTCCTCTATTTTTATTTTTAGATTTATCGCACATTTGGTACTTGTGTTTGGTTGCAATTCATGCTTTAATTGTTATTTTATGAATTGTTTGTAATTTGTTTGTTTCTGATCTGTTTGAGTTAGAATCTTTCATTGAATGTCAAATAGTAGAAGAATATTAAAATTTATAATTGTACTGGGTTGTGGGGTTAATTGATTAAAAACGATCCGAGCTTCAATCACGAACTTTGAATATAAATTTGGTATAAAGACGATTTTGGGCTAAGTAACATTTTAAATTCGATCGAGATTTGATTTATTTGACTATTCTGATTTTGCGTTTATAATGATATTTTAGGACCGCTAGGAGTATGCTTAGGTCGTCCTCACTTGGGTAGGCACATTTTCTTAATTTTAGTTTTGAGGCCAAATGTTATTTTCCGTAGTTTATTATTTTATCTGGGCAATGCTTCAAAGAACTTATAAATATTAATTGGAGGCCGTAATGGACATCATGGAAGAAGCATTACAATAAGCTAGCATAGGACTTTTAGAGCTTTTCTTTTTCCTTTTTTTTTTCTTTTAATTTTCTTTTATTAGGTGGAGAGAACCTCAAACTTCTTTTGTGTCTATTTTCATTTGTTGTGTGTTTGCCTTAATTTGAGTATTCTTTAAAGCCAACTTTCACGGTACTTGGGGAATACCTAATACCTTCTTCCTGAGTCATATGAACCCTCTTACTTGAATTTTTTGGTGCAAACTAGTTTGGAACCTAAATGTATTTTAGAAGGAAAAATCATTTCTAAAAACAGTTACTTGGCACATCAAAACCAAATATCAAGTGACGACTCTGAAAAATGCTTTGAAACACAACTTTTGTCATTTTTAAAATTAAAAACCCTTTTGCTCTTAAAATACTTTATCTTTAGGTAAAAAAAAATGGGTGTGACAGTACTATTGTGTTGCAAGTTTCCCACTCCTCATAAAGAGAATCCTTGAACGATTCCTTAGCACACATTCATGTAACAAACCCCAACTTTCACTTAGCTTTGAGGGCAAGTCGCATCGATCTGCTCCACAATCTATTATTTTCCGAACTGTTGAGCTAAATTGGAATTAGAACCAAGCCAGACGTATCTGAAGGTTGAAGGAAAAGCAAATGCATATGGTCGATTTTCTCTGCCGCCATTGTCGCACAAATTCAAGCAAATGATTTTCATAATTGAAACAAAATTCTCTTAATTGAAGACTGGATAATCAAATTGAGTAAGAAATCAGTTGAGCTAAAACATAAATCCTCACGAATCAGTCTCCATAGCTCCGGTACCATATTAGAATTCAACCATGGATGTCAGCTGGATGTGTGAAGAAGACAAGTGTTTAGGGAACTTTCTCTTATGTTATTAACAACTATAACCGCTCACATAAATACAAAATGGTTAAGAGAAAAACTAAAATAATAATTTGGACCTCTAACTTATAGTAATTATATTTTAACCCAATAACTGATTATGAACTAACTAACTTCCAATAAAGGTAAAAATGATGTATGAGCTTTTAATGAATTTATTTCTTTACGTTCATTTAGTCTGTTTTCCTTTGTATACCTTCTTTTTAATCTCTCACCATTCTTTTATAAATAATCTAACATCGTTTCGTCAATTTTTTACTAAATATGTTAGATAATAAGAAAAATAAAAATATTAAATAAATATAAAAAAAGTACCGCTTATCATTATAATAATTCATTCATTTGCTCAATTTTTCAGATGGTGATACCACTTATGAAATATCATACGTATACCACTGGTCTAACACAAGTCAACATTGGCATTCCTTTTTGTGCTACTAATCATGATGCCTAGGGGTGTACAAATGAAACCGGCAAACCGTACCAACCTGATAATTCGAGTTAAACCGAGAAAAAGAACCCGACTATGATTTGGTTTGATTTGGTTTGGTGTTTGAAAAAAAAACCCCGACTATATTTGGTTTGGTTTGGTTTGGTTTTAACTAAAAAAAACCAAACCGAACCAAATCAACCTGACATTGTATGTATAGAAGTTATAGATATATTTAATGCATAAAAATATTTATGATAGTATGTAGGTTATAAATATTTCTTAAGCTTTTTCATAATTTTATCTTTTAACGTATTATTTCAAGCTTGAACTTATAATTTTTGGATGCTCCAATAAACTTTATAGTACATTAGTATTGGTAATTCAAAAAAATCTTAAACCAAAATCAAATCAATACTAATACTAATTAAAGACATTCAATTCGATTGTACTATGAATGAAAATAGTGTTGCATATCTATTTTTTAGTTTTTCCATTATTTAGATAAAATGTATAACTTATTTTTCTTTTAGTGTCTAGTCATGTAAATAATAGTACTTATCAGTCATAATTTTAAATTATGTTTGTTTACATTATGGCTTATTAATAATATTTATTTTATACGATTTTATTATTTTTATTGTTGAATATGTTAGTACAATGCCATGATTCATCTCATATTTATGTTATTTATTGAAAACACCTTATATAGTTCTGTCTTACTATGATTAAAGAAATATGTGGAGCACATATTGTACATTTTGTGCTATGAAGACTTTATGAAAAAACCGAAAAAATCCGAAAACCCGAGATTAAAAAACCCGACTTTTATTGGTTTGGTTTGGTATTTAATTTTAATAACCCGATACAATTGGTTTGGTTTGGTAATTAGAAAATCTGAACCAACCCGACCTATGTACGCCCCTAAGTCGATGCCTATACTTCAATCTCCAATACTTGCATTAGTATTTTGATTTGAGTGGGATAAATAACACAATAACTAGGAGTGTGCTTTTCTCCACGTAGAAGGTAGAAACGATGTATGAGGAGTTTTTGATGAATTTATTTCTGTATATTTATTTGCTCTGTGTTCCTCCATATACTTTCTCCTTAAACTCTCATCACATTTTGTTTCTTGTATAAAAAATAGTCTAATACAACTATACAGTAAAAAATGTCAATCCTTTTTGCACTATTGATCAAGTCACGTAATGTCTGTACTTCAGTCTCCAATACTTGTATTAGCATTTTAATTTGAGTAGAATAAATCTCATAATTACTAGGAAAGCAGTCTATAGCTTTAGTTGTTAAGTTTCTTAACTTGTAAAAGCTTAAACTCCACTATTCTGTATTGGGCTTGAAAAAAAGTGAAAAATATGATAAGTTAGGTCGCTGACACTTTTAAGGTTGGAAAAACTTTATTTTATAAGTAGCTCATTACAAAAATTGGTCAATTCTTAAAATATTATTAATATTAGCCAATTAGCTATTTGTAGCAAAAAAAGGTCAAATTTTTACTTTCTTTTGAGTGGGTGTTATTAGAATAGATTGGGTACATCTTAAGGAGCTTGAATCTTAGTTTTGGAATGATTTGGTGAAGTTTTGAGGTGGTTTGAATGGTATATTCGAAGTAAAAACTGAACATAAAAAAAATAATATGTGTATTGTATCATCTGTATATCACATATGTATCATATTTGTATCAATTGTGTATCACATGTATACTTGTGTGTGATATACATGCGTGATACATGTTTGATGCTTGTGTCGAAGAAGAATTTCTTGAACTCGATTTAATTATGAATTTTGATACAAAACCAGTCCAAATCACCTCCAATCTTCCTCAAATTTTGTATATTGACTTATCTATATGTTTTCAATGAATTTCAATTATACCCATTGAAAAAGTTATTTTTTTGTTTATATTTTTGGAATATTGTATATATTATTTTTGTATTTCATCACCTTATTTGCTACCTCATCCATGAAATTTTCATTCGGTCTTACATCTACTGTTGTTAATCACACTTAAAAATATGGAAGGAGATTTTTGCATGTGATTCTTTGAGAGAAAGAACCTTATTTATTTGGGTTTTCAATTTTTATATGTGCTTGGCTAGTTTTGGTAAGTCTATGGGATTTATTTGAGACATTTGTATAAGTTTCCCTTTTAAAAATTACTTTCGCAAGAAAAATAACTAAATTTTGATTATTTTTGAATTGCGGTGATTTTCTGATTAGAACTCTATGAAATGGCTATTTTCGAATTTCATCTCGGAAACAAATCAAGTTGAAGCCAAGATTATGAGGACCACAAGTTGGTTCATATTTGGTCTATTTCTCGTAAAGTTTGCGCGTGGTACCCTATTTGGTCGCCTCCATCTAACTTATACCCGTTTTTTTAAAAAATTTTAACTTGTACCCACATTTTAAATAACTTCAGCTCCCTTTCCCTCGCTGAGCTGAAGTTCACCAATTAAGCTGCAGTTCGCTAGTTATAAAGCCAAAACTTCAGCATACGGGGCTGAAATTCCCCAGTTACAAAGACAAAACTTCAGCTCTAGATAACTTCAGCTCCAACAACTTCAGCATACGGGGCTGAAGTTCCCCAGTTACAAAGACAAAACTTCAGCTCTAGATAACTTCAGCTCCAACAACTTCAGCATACGGGGCTGAAGTTCCCCAGTTACAAAGACAAAACTTCAGCTCTAGATAACTTCAGCTCTAGAGCTGAAGTAAACTGGGGAACTTCAGCCTCTTATGCTGAAGTTTTGTCTTTGTAAACTGGGGAACTTCAGTCCCTTATGCTGAAGTTGTTGTCTTTATAACTTGGAAACTTCAGCCCCGTATGCTGAAGTTCCCCATTTACAAAAGTCAAAACTTCAGCTCTAGAGCTGAAGTTCTCCAGTGTAACTGGGGCAACTTCAGCCCCGTATACTGAAGTTTTTGTCTTTGTAAATGGGGAACTTCAACATCGTATGCTGAAGTTGTTGTCTTTATAACTTGGAAACTTCAGCCCCGTATGCTGAAGTTCCCCATTTACAAAAGACAAAACTTCAGCTCTAGAGCTGAAGTTCCCAAGTGTAACTGGGAGAACTTCAGCCCGTATGCTGAAGTTTTTGTCTTTATAACTGGGGAACTTCAAAAACTTCAGTCCCCCAGTGTAACTGGAGGAACTTCATCCCCGTATGCTGAAGTTTTTGTCTTTATAACTAGGGAACTTCAGCTCTAGAATTCAGCTCGCAAGCTACTTCAGGCCCGTCTACTAGAATGCTGAAGTTTTGCGTGATTGCCTTTGCTACTTCAGCCCCGCATGCTGAAGTTATGCGCAAAAGCGGGTACGGATGCAATTTTTTTTACAAAAGCGGGTATAAGTTAAAATATGACACAAAAAGTAGGTACGGATGCAAAAGCCCCCTATTTATCACAACACTATAAGCTTCAATCTATCTTTAAGATTTTATTGTTCATCTTGCCCAATAGAAAGATTCAAATTTGGGCCAAAGACGGTCTTCCTAAGTGGATTGCAAATATTTATGGAAATGACACCAGACAGTCACTTTTAAGCATATTGTTTAAAATAAATTCATAGTTTATAATATAGTTAAAAATTAGCCAATTTTTTTCAAACTTCAGGACACGACGTTCTAGAGTTTAAACCTCAAAATTCAAACTTCAGGACATCGTGTCCTAAATTCGAAAATTGTGTCTAAAAGTTCGTATCTTATGTCCTGAATTTTAAATTAGTAGTTCAAAAAAATTTAAGACACTTAATCCTGAATTTCAAATTAGCAGTTAAAAAATTCAGGACTCTAAGTCCTGATTTTCCAAATTCAGGACTCTAAGTCCTGATTTTCCAAATTCAGGATACTTATTAGTCCTGAAGTTTGGATCAATTAGCTAATCTTTAAATACATTATAAATTATGGATATATTTTAAATAACGGACTTCAAAGTAGCTATTGCAGAACTCCGACCTAAATATTTTATGTTCATAAAGCATTTGGAATCGAAAGGTATTTATACATGTATTTTCTTAAAGATGATCTTATGTGGAAGTTTGACAAAATCTTGTATGTGAAACTTTATATAGTATACTAACAATAAGATGTAGATATTTCCAACTGCAAGGATCACTCTTTTAATGGGTCCCAAATATTTCATATTTATTTCGTGGAATATATCTTATCAATACAAATTGATGCATGGCAGTTTTATAAAATTGGACACAATTATTAAAATCTTTGTACATGTAATTTTTTTTATGTATATTATCGTATTGATATGTAGGTTTATGCAACTATACTACAAATGATCAGAACCATGTCGAGATAAAAAGGAAAAGGATTGAATAATTGTTGTAAGAAAAAAAGGAAAACAACAAAAACTGATCCTACTACGTCTTACTGATTTGAATATCAAATTCAGCTAATCGACATAATTAGTTTCAATTAAAAAAAATAAGGAAACAACTCAAACCAAATAGAACCATCTCTACTAATAGCTAAAGTTTATTTATACACGTGAGCCATAGGCATGCCTAAAAGCATTCACAAATCACAAATACATTTGATTAGTTGATCCCTAGATCAGCAGGAGAATATTAGGCCAATCCTTACTTATTAGAATAAAAGGATGACATGATAAAGTTAGTACATCCCGTTTCATATTAGATGATATAATTTCATTTTTAGTCTGTTTCAAAATAAATGATATATTTTTAAATTTAGAAATAACTCAATTTTAAACTTTTTATTTTACTTAATTTACCTTTAATGAGAAGCTTTTATGACCACACAAATGTCATGATGTGTACGACTGAAATCGAAGGAGTCCGATTTCAAAGTCTCTGTTATGCCAAGCCCGAGCTCAAAAGGTTCGAAGTAAAGTTCGAAACCCAATCTCAGAATGCATACTTCGAGAGAGCACATTGAAGGCTCGATATGGCCTACCTCGAGGCAGTGCAAAATTGATGACAGTAAAAAAAAACAGGAATTTATCAAGGGCATATAGGTCAAGGCGCAAATGTCAGGATTGGTATACAGTTGTACCAATAGAATTCTTTGTCATAATTAGAAATGACCATATTAGGATTTTCCCTTCCTATATAAAGGGGACCCCAATCATTTGTAAGGATCATTCACTGATATAGAATATTCTACTATGTTTTTCCGTTTGTTGTGATCAAGAATATTCTTCAACTCTATTGTTCTTCATTTATTGTTCATATTTTATTGCTACTAACTAACCTCGAGACCCCGAGGCGATCGAGCTCGAGGCCCCCGTTTCCTTTGACAACACTGGTTTGATTATCATATTCTTCTTATTTACACCTAGTATTTCTAGCTTATCTACTAGTATTGAAATAAATCACATTTTTAGAACCACAAGTCAAGTATAATTGATAACTCCATTTTTGAGGTAAATAGTTTGGCACCCACCGTGGGGCTAAAGATAATAGTGATTATTTTGGTGCTAGTTTTCTGATAACACGCGTTATTCTTCACACTTTTTCTTGTCCAAATATTCTTTGATTTCAAGTTAAAATATGTCTAACTCAGCAAACACACGTGGAAACGATGGTCTCGGGTTCCATGGAGAAAACAGTGCAACAGCTTCAGGGGCCGGTGTGCCACCGCTGAACCCTGGGGTAGCACCAACAAAAAACCCTGTCGACGTAGGTCCGCACATTGCTTTGCACGTCGATTTGGGTACTGATATTGAAGGAAGTGTACGCGTAGGGGACCAACCTGACGCACAAAGGACACAAGCTCGAGAAGAAAGAGAATTCAACCTACAAGTAATTTTTGAAATGTTGCAGGCACAACAAGTTGCTAATGCTCAGTTACAGAGTCAACAAAAGGCTGCGAGCATAGTAGGACCAGAAACAGCTCCTCGAGTTAAGCCAGCCCCAGAAAGATCATGCAATAATGGGTCAGGAACGGACCCCACCATCATGATATGCTAGAGGAACTCACTAAGAGGATAGAGACAAGAGAAAAAAGGATTGAAGAGAACGATAAGAAGGTAGAAACATACAACTCGAGGGTCGACCAGATCCCGGGAGCACCTCTGGTCTTGAAGGGACTAGATTCGAAGAAGTTTGTACAGAAACTATTCCCAACGAGTGCGGCTCCGGAGACCATTCCGAAGAAGTTCCGGATGCCTGACAACCCAAAATGTAACGGGACCACAGATCCCAACGAGCATATCACCACATATACTTGTGGTATAAAAGGAAATGATTTGAAGACGACGAGATCGAGTATGTCCTACTGAAGAAATTTGGAGAAACCTTGTCCAAGGGGGCCATGATGTGGTATCATAACCTGCCCCTGAACTCAATAGATTCGTTTGCCATGTTGGCGGACTCATTTGTAAAGGCACATGCTGGTGCCATAAAGGTTGCAACGAGGAAGTCCGATGTATTCAAAATCAAGCAAAAAGAGAATAAGATGTTGAGGGAGTTCATCTCCCGTTTCCAGTTGGAACGAATGGAATTACCACTAGTCTCCGATGACTGGGTTGTACAGGCCTTCACACAGGGACTGTATGAACAAAGCTCAATAGCTTCGAGGCATCTGAAGTAGAACTTGATTGAGTATCCCGCCGTAACTTGGGCGGATGTGCACAACATGTACCAGTCAAAAATTAGGGTCGAGGATGACTAGTTAGGAGCCCCCTCGGGCTCAGTTTATCCAAGCAGTCTACTAGCAAAGGAATCAAGAAATGCAGACAGGGAGCTGAGGCCAAACAAGGAAAGACACCAGCCATAACAGAAGGAACACTTCGAGTTGTAACATACCTCGAAATAACAGAAGAGCGTATCGAGGCCAAAGTTCCCGGGGACTCATGAGTAATGCCGGGATTGACAGACACTCGGGACCGATGGAGGCACCCCGATTATCATAATACAACTTCAACATCGATGCCTTAGACATCGTATCTGCCATTGGTAAGATTAGAGACACCAGATGGCCCAAGCCCATGCAGTTCGATCCTTCTCAAAGGAACCCCAACGTAATGTGAAAGTATCATAGTACTCATGGTCATAGGACCGAGGACTGTAGACAACTTTGAGAGGAGGTATCCCGATTGTTCAACGAGAGGAACCTTCGAGAGTTTCTCAGTGACCGGGCAAAGAACCATTTTCGAGAGAGAGATGCAAACAAGAAGAATGAACCAGAAGAGCCCCAACATGTTAGTCACATGATCATCGGAGGAGTCAACGTCCCACAGGGACCCATATTTAAATGAAAAAAAGTATCCATCACAAGGGAGAATAGGACTCAAGACAACATACCCGAGGACACCCTTACTTTCAGCGAAGAAGACATCGAGGCCTTATCTCAGCCTCATAATGATGCACTGGTAATTTCTATCCTTTTAAATAAAGTTCAAGTTAAACGTGTGCTCGTGGATCCAGGTAGTTCGGCCAATATAATCAGGTAGAGGGTCGTGGAGCAGCTCGGGCTGCTCGACCAAATCATACCCGCCCCTCGAGTCCTGAATGGATTCAACATGGCAAGTGAAACAACATAAGGGGAAATCATCCTCCTAGTCAACGTGGCCGGAACCATACAAGACACCAAGTTTCATGTCATCGAAGGTGACATACGATATAATGCTCTACTTGGAAGGCCATGGATCCATAGCATGAGGGCAGTTCCATCAACTCTTCATCAAATAATGAAGTTACCGACAAAGGATGGCGTGAAAACAGTATACATAGAGCAGCATGTAGCTAAGGAGATATTCGCAGTGCATGACTTGGCACCGGTATCGACACCATCTACCTCGGAGAAGTCAATAGACAAACAAGTAGCCAAATAGCAATCACAACCCATATCCTCGGTTGATCCCGAGGGGTAGGAGCCCGATGAACAGGTGGTCGAGGACGAAGAAGAAGATTTCCTCACCCCTAGAGCCTTCGTTTCCCCTGAGGAATCAGATGCAAAGAAATCCACAGTCGAAGAACTTGAGTAGACCATATTGATCGAGCATCTTGCGGAATGAAAGGTATACCTGGGAACGAGATTAACCCCCGAACTCAGGAAAAAACTCATTCAATTTCTTATTGATAACATTGATTGCTTCGCTTGGTCCCATTTAGATATGACAGGGATGCCACCAGAGATAACCACCCATCGACGAAGTGTCGACCCCGGGTTCAAACTAGTGAAGCAAAAAAAAAAAGACCTCAGTCCGGGGTAAATCGTGCATTCATCAAAGATGAGGTAACTAAACTTCTCAAAATAGGATCTATTAGGGAATTAAAATACCCCGAATGGCTAGCTAACATAGTAGTAGTCCCCCAAAAAAGGAATAAACTTAGAATGTGTGTAGACTATAAGGATTTGAACAAGGCATGCCCTAATGATTCCTTCCCACTGCCCAACATCGATTGATTGATCGATGCCACGACTTGCCACGAGATCCTTACTTTTCTCGACGCTTACTCCGGGTACAATCAATTCAAATGAACCTGGAGGACCAGGAAAAGACTTCATTTATCATGAAATATGGTACATATTGCTATAATGTAATACCTTTCGGCTAAAAAATGCGGGAGCAACATATCAACGCCTGGTTAATAAGATGTTCGAACACCAAATAAGCAAATCTATGGAAGTTTACATTGATGACAAGATATTCAAGTCCCTATGCATAAAGGGCCATTTGACTCATTTGTAGGAGACGTTCGATATCCTAAGAAGATATAACATGAAGCTCAACCACGAGAAATGCGCTTTTGGAGTCGGCTCGGGCAAAGTTTTGGGCTTCATAGTGTCAAACAGGGGGATCGAGATCAACCCTGACAAAATCAATGCCATCGAGAAGATCCCCGTAGTAAACAATGTGAAAGCCGTGCAACGGCTGACCGGGCGGATAGTTGCCTTAGGCCGATTCATCTCGAGGTCTTCAGATCGGAGCCATCATTTCTTCTCTCTGCTTAAGAAGAAAAATGACTTCGTGTTGACCCCGAAGTGCCAACAAGCCTTGGAAGAATTAAAACGGGATCTTTCGAGCCCACCCTTGCTTCATACGCCGAAGGAGGATGAAACGCTCTATTTATATTTAGCCATGTCCGAGGTAGTGGTAAGTGGCATGTTGGTTCGAGAAGAGCAAGGTACGCAATTTCCTATCTATTATGTAAGTCAGACCCTTGGAGATGCTGAAACCAGGTATCCGCATTTAGAAAAATTAGCCCTAGCTTTAATAAGTACATCTAGGAAGTTGATACCATATTTTCAATGTCATCCTATATGCGTATTAACTACATATCCACTTCGAAACATTTTGCATAAGCCCGAATTATCGGGCTGATTAGCTAAATAGGCCATCGAACTCGGAGGGTATGATATAGAGTATCAACCTTGAACGGCCATCAAGTCTCAAATTTTGGCAGACTTTGTGGTCGATATTATGCCTGCCCTCGTGCCCGAAGTAGAAAAGGAACTCTTGTTAAAAACGGTCACATAATCAGGGGTATGGACCCTCTTCACTGATGATGCCTCGAATGTGAAAAAGGTTCAAGCTCGGTATAGTTCTAAAATCGCCTACGGTCAACATTATTAGACAATCTATAAAAACTTCAAAATTAACTAACAATGAGGCCAAGTATGAGGCCGTTATTGCAGGTCTCGAACTAGCCAAAGGCCTGGGAGCAGAGGCCATCGAGGCAAAATGTGATTCTCTTTTGGTAGTAAACCAAGTGAATGGAAGTTTTGAGGTTCGAGAAGATATGATACAAAGATACTTAGACTAGCTTCAAGTAATATTGCACCGCTTCAAATAGTGGACCCTGGTCCATGTACCTCGAGAACAGAATAGCGAGGCCGATACACTCGCAAACTTGGGCTCGTCTGTTGAAGAAGATGACATGGTCCTGGGGACTGTCGTACAACTATCAAGGTTGGTGATCGAAGAGGGTCATGTAGAAATTAACTCAACAAGCCTAACATGAGATTCGAGGAACAAGTACATCGACTACTTGAAGCATAGCAATCTCCCCGCGGACGCAAAAGAATCGAGGGCCCTCCGACCCAAAGCAACCCGATTTTCACTCGACGAGAATGGGATATTGTATAGGAGGACCTTCGACGGACCATTGACAATATGTTTGGGACCAGGGGATACTGATTATGTGCTACGATAAATACACGAAAGCACTTGTGGGATTCATTCTGGTGCCGATTATTTGGTTCACAAGGTGACCAGAGCGGGGTATTACTAGGATAGCATGCATAAGGACACCAAGGAGTTTGTTCGAAGATGTGATAAATTCCAAATATTTGCACAGATGATCCATCAACCTGGTGAACAACTACACTCAGTCCTATCCCCGTGGCTATTCATGAAATGGGGGATGGACATCGTCGATCCCCTGCCAACGGCGCCAGGTAAAGCTCGATTTATCTTATTTATGACTGACTACTTCTCAAAATGGGTGGAAGCGCAGGCCTTCAAGAAGATAAGAGAAAAAGAAGTCATCAACTTCATATGGGACAACATCATATGTCATTCGGGATTTCCTCCGAGATAACATGCGATAATGGGAAGCAGTTCATCGGCAACAAAGTAACAAAATTCCTCGTAGACCATAAAATCAAAAGGATCCTATCAACGACTTATCACCCAAGCACAAACGGTCAAGCCGAGTCCACAAACAAAACTATCATCCAAAACTTGAAAAAGAGGTTAGATGATGTGAATGGGAAATAGAGAGAAGTGTTGCCTGAGGTATTATGGGCATATCGAACAACATCGAAGTCGAGCACAGGGGAGACCCCGTTTTCTTTGGTATATGGGTTCGAGGCGTTGATCCCGGTCGAGGTCAGGGAACCGAACGTCAGATTTTAACATACCACCAAGGACTCAAACAACAAGGCCATGAACACCTCCCTCGAGATTTTAGATAAAAGGCGTGAGGACGAATTAGTTCGAATGGCCGCTCAAAAACAAAGGATCAAAAGGTACTACAATAGAAGAACTAACCTCCGCTACTTCGGAGTCGGGGACTTAGTTCTAAGGAAAGTCACCCTCAATAATTGAAACCCAAACGAAGGGAAACTAGGCTCTAATCGGGAAGGACCGTACCGTGTCCTCGGATTCATAGGCAAAGGATCCTACAAACCTGGTGCAATGGAAGGCGAACAACTACCAAACAATTGGAATATATCTTTGCTCAAACGTTATTATTGCTGAGGTATGACCTTTTCCCTGTTTTATTTATATTTTATACTAACTCCTTACAGGCGTTTGATTGGAGATATAGAAGAACCCTTCAACTCGAAGACCTTGGGTTTTAAAGCATGTGTTGCACTCTTTTTCCCTTAGATCGGATTTTATCCCAAATGGGTTTTTATCGACAAGGTTTTTAACGAGGCAACACCTATATGCTACCTAAGGAAAACTCAACAAGTATTCAAGGCTACTTTTCTATCAACCTCGAATACTAGGGGGCATCACTCTCGGAGGTTACATTTTTGAAGAAAACAAGTCATGACAAGGAGGACCTCGATAGGAGAATGTTGTAATAGGCCAAACGGTCAAATGAACTGTGTCCATATAGAATAATCGAGCCCCCGATGAAAAAAATATGTACGCATGTATCGATTACTCAAAGAAGCACTCTTATTATATCGAAACACTTTTATGCCTCGAAGAAGTCTACTATTTTCAGATTTAACGTCTCAAGGGCCAAATATACTCAAATACTCGGGGACTGTCATCGACAGTCAACACGTCGAGCCATCAAAAACTCGAGCCTATAAGACCTCAACGAGGCATACTCGAACTTACAAGACCTCAATGAGGCATACTCGAACTTATAAGATATCAATGGGGCATATTCGAACTTACAAGACCTCAATAAGGCATACACGAACTTATAAGACCTTAAGAAAGGTATCCCCTCGATATTAAGGCCAAGGCAATCTCAGTCGAGGACTAAAGGCTACGACTATATGAAAAGGCCACGGCGGAAATAATGCGACTCGGAGACATCTGACTTCCGCCATAAAACCAAAGGCCTTCAAATACTTCGAAAAACCGGTTAAATCAGGCTACCCTCGGCATAAGCAAAGGGGCTTCGATAAAATCAGCCCCGAATAATGTGAAGGCTTCAAAAACGTCAGCCTTCGAGAAAAACCCCAAGAGGTATTCAACTATCGTTGCACATCGACTTGCAAACGGTGTTCCAAACAATTGAACCATCGAAAAGTCAAACAATATAAAAACATGCCAAGGCATAACAAAATTTTTACAAGTCTTTAGCTAGAAAGGGGGAAAATTGTAGCCATTTTATAGGTTGAATTGACCCAATCTAAAAAGAGCCTAAGGGCCGACATATAAGAGCCTAAAGGCCGATATGTAAGAGCTTAAGGGACAATCTAAAGAGCCTAAGGGCCAACCTAAAGAGCCTAAGGGTCGATGTTTTAAAGCCCAAGGGCGGATACTTAAAGAACTTAAAGGCCGAAGCACACCATGCTCGGAACCTTATCCAGTTCAGACTCGAAAGTCCCAAGCTAAAGCTTAGCTCGAAGATTGGACCCTAAGTGGTCACCTATTATCAATCGTTGATCGAACACGAAACCTAAGGGTATTATATTCTAAGTCCAATACATTGGACTGATCGTCAACAACACCAAATCTCATTTCAAACACAAGATGGAAATTAACAAAACAAAGATGAAACAAAAGATTCTTTATATTCAGATGATGGTACAGAAAGTACATTTACAATATCCCCACAGGGAGCCCTTACACAAAATTAAAAAAATGCCTAGTTTATCATCGGGGTCGTCTTCTCGGAGGCAGCACCCACGGGGACTACGCCTTCAGCAGCTTGATCTGCAGCAGGCTAGTCTTCGGGAATATTTTCCCCCTTGGGGACTTTATCTCCATCAAACCTCTCGGAACAAGCCTCTTCCCCGGAAGCCTCCTTGTCAGCCTCCTCTTCATCATCTTCAACATCAACTTCATCATCGGAGGAAAGAACGAATTTGGCATCAGCTTCGTCTGCCTTGACTTGCTCTATATCCCCGGAGAGATTGAAGCCCTTACCATGGATATTTTCGAGGCTTTCCCTTCGAGACCGACAACAGACATAATCGTTGCTTCTTTTCTTCCGGTTGGAGGCCCATCTAAATTCCATCTGAGCATCATCAGCATCCTTCAAATAGATGGCCACCGCCTTGTCGGCCTTGGTTTGTATTTCTTTGGCTTCAGTCCGGGCTTTCTCAACCTCGACCTTGGCCTTCATGAGACCAACCTCGAGCTCGGCTATCCTGCCCGCATGAACCGAATTTTTCTCTTGAGCATTCCGAAGTTGAATTTCAAGGGAAAATACCTTTGCCAATGCACCGTTTTTGGCCGCAACAAGGATGTCCATCTGTGCCGTCATTTCATTGCACTCAGACTTGACGAGGTCTACCTCACCCAGATGGCGTTCCAGCATCTCCACCTTTTGCTGCAACTGAGATTTCAAAGTGTTAGCCTCTGAAGATGGGAGAGGGAGTCCATATTTTTCAGAACTAAGGTTACCTGCTTCTCTAGCTCGTCCTCGTATTCCCGAGCTCTGGTCAACTCTGATCGAAGATGCCTCAATTTCTTTTCCTTTTTGTCAAAGAAGCCTGAGGGATTTTGCCTCGTTCGAGGATCTACGCAATTCAGCCTCACAGTGGCACAACTCGGTCTTAAATTTGTCGAAGGACTGTATGAAGGGAAGATCGATCAGACAAAAGAAGAAAATGAAGTTTAAAAAATTATAGTGCTATTAAAAACTTACAATTGAACAAAGACGTTGAGCCTCCTTGAAGATTGAGCTCACATCCGCTGGTTCGGCCTCATCGACCCCAGTAAAGCAACCCTGGAAGGGGTCGTTTTCAATCGGGACTCTGCCTAGCTCGGGCATCTTCAGGTTCCGAGCGTCCCTTATGGCATATTCGAAAAAGGCTGGGAATGACGGTGAATGACCTGCTATCACAGCCTCGGGGAATCTCCCGAGGTGCTCTGATCAGGCAGAGGAGCTTCGAAGTTCGCTTCCTTCGGATTATTTCCCGAAGTCTGAGAGGCAGTCACCAAGTCAGGTGATGAAGGGCCTTCGTCCCTTTTCTCTTTTGAAACTCCTCCTTCGAGGCTAGGAGCCTCGGCTTTAGCAGGCTTAATAGCCTCGAAAGACTTTCTGGTTCGAGTCACCAATGTCGAACCCTCCACTTTGTCGTCATCAACGCCTATGGACCGGCGGACAAAGTCAAAATCTTCGTTGATGATAACGTTTTTTCTGCGCTTCTGAGCAGGCTTTGCTTTGCTTCGAGTATCCTCGCTCTTTGAGGATCTTTTTCTCTTATTATTATCCTTCTTTGGCTATGGAGCCGAGGATTCCTCTTACTCCCCGAGAGGGGACGACCTTATCTCGGAGAAATCGTCAATACCTGTGACAATATAATTAGGTCACACGAAGAAAGGTATTCTTATTAAGGAAATAAATATTATAACGCATACTGTGGTGTATCGCTTCCCATTTGCCCTTCGACAAATCCTTCCACTTGCATTTGTCGTATGTTGAAGTGGCAACTAGTTTGCGAACCCAGTCCTCGAGATTGAGGACCACATTAGGCATCCACGGGACCGCTATGGAAGTAGAAAAGGAGCAATTATTCGAAGTTTAGCAAAATTATGAAAAAGTGGAGCAAAGTATTTTACTCACGTTCGAAGTTCCATTTCTCGGGGAAAGGCAGGAACTCCATGGGAATAACGTCGATGGTCTTCACCCGTATAAACCGGCCCATCCAACCTCGATCTCTGACTTCGTCGTTACCGGTGAAGAAGGACTTGGTAGATCGGAGTTGGAGTTTGATTAAACCTTGAAAATAGTGAGGTAGATATAAACGAAGGAGGTGGCTGAGGGTGAGTTCGATCCCGACCTTTTCGGCGAAGAACCTCATCATTAATACGATCCGCTAGAGGGACGAATGAATCTAGCCCAAGATAACTTGATACTTTTGGCAGAATTCGAGCACGAGCGGGTCGAGGGGACCCAGGGTAAAGGGGTATGTATACACGTTCAGGAACCCCTCTACATAGGTTGTGATATCCTCTTCGCGAGAGGGTATTTGCAGAACGACCTCTTTCCCCCATTTACACTCTCTCCTCACAACTTCGTGGTGTCTTTCCTCGATTGATCTTATATACCTCGGTGCGTGTTCTCGACGACCGGGAACATTGGGGGGGGGGTTCTCTATTGTGAAGTCCTTATTCAAGGAAAAACTGCTCGGTACGATCTCATTAAGCCCTAGTGATTGACCACCCGCCGGACAGGAAGTAGAAGTGGAGGTTCCCTCTTTCTGAGGAATGGATTTGGAAGTTTTGGCCATAGTTTGTTTAGAAAAAGAAGGAAGAGGTGAATAAACCGACGAGGTTTCTAGCTAGTACGGCGGAGGAACTGGTGGTGAAAGGAAAACTTATAGAGGAGAGTAGGTATTGCAAAGTGGAAAAGTTCATAATAAGAAACAAAAGGGGATATATATAGAGAAAGGCGACGACTGTTCATTGATACTTGTGACCGATCGAATCTTATGTGCACTCAATGCTTTTGGGGAAGAGAACCGATGTGACGCTTCGGTCATTTCAGCACTTACATTATATGAATAATGTCATCATCAGGGACCTCGGGAGTTCAAATCGTTTCTAATCATGTCATTCTAAGAAACGCGGGGACTATCTGTATACGGCTGAAATCGGAGGAGTCCGATTTCAAAGTCTCTGTTATGCCAAGTCCGAGTTCAGAAGGTTCGAAGTAAAGTTCGATACCCAATCTCAGAATGCATACCTCGAGAGAGCACATCGAAGGCACGATACGTCCTACCTCGAGGCAGTGCAAAATCGATGACAGTCAAGAAAAAACGGGAATTTCTCAAGGGCATATAGGTCAAGGCGCAAATCTCAGGATTGGTTCGTACAAGTTCGTACTAGGCGGTTATACAACTATATCAATAGAATTCTTTGTCATAATTAGAAATGTACCATATTAGGGTTTTCCCTTCTTATATAAAGGGGACCCCAATCATTTGTAAGGATCATTTACTGCTACAGAATATTCTACTCTGCTTTTCTCGTTTGCTGTGCTCAAGATTATTCTTCAACTTCATTATTTTTCATTTATTGTTCATACTTTACTGCTACTTGTCACACCTCTTTTTTCCCGACAAGGGATGATATAGGGAGTTTTTCCACTTTAAGTGACATTATTCAGATTTGGGATTTATTTTAGTTTCAGAGTCGCCACCCAGATTTTTTTACGGTGTTCCGGGACACCATTTATTTATTGAAATCCCAAACCGAGGAAATTTTTGACTCTGTTTTGATTTGTCTGCGAACCAAAAATCCGGGTGGGGAATTCTGTTAACCCATGAGAAGGTATTAGGCATTCCCGAATTCCGTGGTTTTAGCACGGTCGCTTAACTATTAATATTTGGCCTAATTATCTGATTTAATACATATTTTAGCCTATTGTATTTAGCCGTTTAATTTTTAACTGCTTTTAGTATTTATGGATTTATCTTGAAACAAGTCACGAGGCGTGCACTTGCTTGTTTTTTTGACACATTATAACTACGCCACATGAAATGCACCCGCAATTACAACATGTGATTTTTATTATAATTTGAAGTTGAAGACGGGGACATGAGTTGTCGCACCCGAGTGTAGATTATATAATCATGACTATGGTCATGACTGTTTAAAATGCTTATTTGAAGCAATATTTGATTACTCTCTAAGCTTTATGAGTTTTATCTAAAAGGGGGTATTTTTAGCTTATAGGATATGTACATAAACCACTCTTGATATTTATGGGATTATTTTGGACACAAGTCACGATGACGTGCACTTGTTACTTTTGGACACATCGCAACCGCGTCACATGAAATGCACCCGCGATTGCTACACGTGATTTTTATTAATGTTTGAAGTAAGAGTCGGGAGCACGAGTTGCCACACCCGAATGGAGATTATGTATCATGACTATACCCCGGTGATCTAATTGCATATCTTGTAACTCAAAATCTCATACCCATTACTAATTAACAGTTCATCTATTTATGCATCTATTTAAAAATGAAAAAGGATCCTACTGCCAAAATGAAATTCATACAAACATTGAACCGCTAAATCAAATACTTCCCCAAAATTACAAATTCAACAGAACATACCATGAACCAGGAAATGTGAACGAAGGAAATGAGATTTTTCATGAGGTCTATGAATTATGGGAAATCATTTGTGAATGAAGTATGAGACTTGAGTGAAACAAAACAGTTGTGCTAGAGTCTTAACAGGGAATTTTTATGTATTTGAAAATCTGTTCATTACAATGGCGTATTAAATGAACGTTAGTATATAGAAAATAACTTGCTAATTTTTTCACAACTGTTATATTAATCCATGAGTCAATAAATGAAGGAAAATGTTGGCACTACTTGTACACCATTTACAGCCCAACTAGGAGAGTATTACCAAAAATAATTGAACTACACCATAACAAGAGCATAAATTCAACATTCAACCAATGAGAAAGGCTAGGTGATTTAAATATACAACTCAAGCGTGAGTGCATGAGGTCATATGCGCATCTATTGTTCAAAACAAGCTGAGAAGATCAACTAAAGACTCTCAAATGAAGTGTTGAAGTTCAACAATGGAGTAGCAGCAAACAAAACTTCTCCAAAACTTCAGCAATGTCCAAAATGACAACATTAATCGATCAAAAGAGAACTTCTACAACTAATTCGAAAGAAATGCATCAGAAATTTCAAGCCACATTAGCACCACTATTTTCACAAAAAGAGTCATAACAGCACATCGAACAAAACTGCACTTACACGTAAAACACTTCCTGTTTAACATTCAAGCGAAAATGAGCGACAAACTAAAATAGATGAAATCTTAATCGAATTCAGTGACGCATCTGTAAAAACAGTCAGGAATATGGCTTAAATAACTCATATCTTTATTCATAGATTTAAAACAAAAAACAAGTGAGCATTCACATACCTAATTTCCGAAAAATCAAGAAATGGAAACTGAATCTCGAACTCCTTTCAAAGATAGAACAGAGCTGGTCATGAAGCAAATTTCTAAACACAGACGGCGAGAGCGGAATTTCAGCCTTAAACAACAACGAGCAAAGCAAATGCCCAACACTTTTATACGAGATGATATTCCATAAATCCGAGAAATAAGTTTTAAAAAAATAGAATGGTAACACCCGAGTAATTTCATAACTCCTGCTTCTATCTCTTTAAGGTTTTTGTCTCCCGAATCTGGGATCTAGATTTTTGAATTCCTAGCCCATTTTGTCTTGAATTCTTGAGTGTATATAGGAATGAGTGAATGGATGAGAAGAAGTAGGGTCTGGTCTCTTAACGTTTATCCATGGAGAGGGGGGGAACGACGTTGGTCCTTTTGTGAAGGGAACTCTTCTCTGTATTTTTTTTGAGAAGGGGAAGGAATGGAGAAGGAGAAGACCTGGGAGGGGAAACGACGCAGNGGGGGGGGGGGGCTTTTTTCTGATTTTTTCTCAGGGGAGGGTCTTGGCTGCTCCTAGATTGTGTATGTAAGAAGATGAGTCTTGAGGTCTTTTTATATTAGGGGTCTTATAGGTTAAGGGGTATGGGTTTAGGAACCATGGGCTTAGGCCATGGCTTGTTGGATTTTAGTTTTGGGGTAAGACTACAATGATATAATGTATTTATAAATATGTAAAAATTATCCTTAATTGATTTTAATAAATTATTATATTTAAAATAAAACTAAGAATTAAAGTTGAAACTATATTTTCTCTTTTTGGTATTTTTCAAAGATTATATAAAAATAAAAATCATAATAAAATAGTATGACTAAAAAATGAAACTATTTTTTTTATAATTTTAGTTTTTGTGATAAAATAAAGTAAAAATTAGTTAAAATAGCGATATTAGACCTAAACTAAATATTAAAACGCTATATGGGTAAAATTTCGGGGAGGGTCAAAAATTACATGTCTATTGCTGCCCCTCTTTGACTGGAAACGCGAAGAGTTTTCAGGTAAAGAATGACGAAACAGGTTTTTTGATCCGATCCTTATTTTGAGAGGCCTAAAACTAAAAGAAAGGAGAATCTGACCGAGTCCTGATTTTGGACATCCTGTATATCCCGGGTTATAAGGGAATCAGGTCACATGTAGTTCAAGAAGTTTTGGAGTGATGGAGTAGGTGGAGAGGATGAGAGACTCGAGTGAGGTTCCGTTCCGCCGAGGCTCCGATTCGCGGTCCCGTTATTACATCAAAATAAAAAAAAAAGACTAACTAAGACTATCAACTACGAGTTACAAGATTCCTATCTATGAGTCTTCTGAAGCTTGGTCTTGAGTCTTGGTTGGTTCTTCATGCAGACTCTGATCTGAATCTTGATGCTTGTTGGCTGCAGGTGTTAGTTCATTCTTCTACAGCTTTTTCGAATCAAGAATGGACATGCATAGCTTGTGACTTCAATCTGTCTTGAGCAGTCCACATCTTTTTCGCTTCTGTATTTTGGGGTTCAACTCTTTTCTTTTCTTCTATTCTGAATTGAGACGTCTTCTTTTGGTCGTCTCGAATCCATTGTAACCTGCGCAAAATCAAAGCAAACGAACGAAATTTTCTGCCCCAGTTTTCACTAGGAAAATTCCGTGAGTTATTGTAACAAAATCTATGCTACTTTATTATTGAAAGTAATGAAAAGTAAGGAATTGTGCACCCGGAGTTATTGTAGACTAGGGAGTGGACACCCTATGCCCAAAGGTAAAATCAACTAGGGGTTGGAGACCCTATGTTGGAAAAGATCGACAGGTTATGCTGTCATCAAGAAAAGATCACCAGATTATGCTAGTGTCTGGAGAAGGATCAACAGGTTATGCTGTTGTCAAGAAAGAGATCACCAGGTTATGCAGGTGTCTGAAAAGGTCAACAGGTTATGATGTTGCCTGAAAAAGAGATCACTGGGTTATGCTAGTGTCAGGAAATGATCAACATGTTATGTTGTTGTCAGAAAGATCACCGGGTTATGCTGGGGTCTGCTAGGGAGTGGGACCCTATGTTGGAAAGAAGATTAGGGAGTGGAGACCCTATGTCTAAAGCAAAATCAACTAGGGATTGGAGACCCTATGTTGGAAAGAAGACTAGGGAGTGGAGACCCTATGTCCAAAAATAAAATCAACTAGGGATTGGAGACCCTATGTTGGAAAGAACACTAGGGAGTGGAGACCCTATGTCTAAAATAAAATCAACTAGGGATTGGAGACCCTATGTTGGAAAATGAGACTATTGAATTCTGTACCTATGCTAAAATGAATCAAAAAGGATTTTTTTTGTTTTTTTTGTTTTTTTTTTGGTGTCCTAGGAGAAAGATTCATCAGACTAGGGTTTTTTTATTATCTTAGGAGAAAGATTCTTCAGACTAAGATTTTGATCCTAGGAGAAAATTCATCAGACTAGGTCATTTTTTTGTGCTATCTTAGGAGAAAGATTCATCAGACTAAGATTTTGATCCTAGGAGAAAATTCATCAGACTAGGTCATTTTTTTGTGCTATCTTAGGAGAAAGATTCATCAGACTAAGATTTTGATCCTAGGAGAAGGTTCATCAGACTAGGTCATTTTTTTTGTTATCTTAGGAGAAAGATTCATCAGACTAAGATTTTGATCCTAGGAGAAGGTTCATCAGACTATGTTTATTATCTTAGGAGAAAGATTTATTTAGACTAAGATTTTTATCCTAGGAGAAGGTTCATCAGACTAGGTTTTCTATCTTAGGAGAAAGATTCATCAGACTAAGATTTGATCCTAGGAGAAAATTCATCAGACTAGGTCTTTTGTTTTGTTATCTTAGTAGAAAGATTCATCAGACTAAGATTCGATCCTAGGAGAAAATTCATCAGACTAGGTCTTTTTTTTTTTGGGGGTATCTTAGGAGAAATATTCATCAGACTAAGATTTCTATCCTAGGAGAAAGTTCATCAGACTAGGTTTTTTATCTTAGGAGAAAGATTCATCGGACTAAGATTTCGATCCTAGGAGAAAATTCATCAGACTGGGTCATTTTTATTATCTTAGGAGAAAGATTTATCAGACTAAGATTTTTATCCTAGGAGAAGGTTCATCAGACTAGGTTTTCTATCTTAGGAGAAAGATTCATTAGACTAAGATTTTGATCCTAGGAGAAGATTCATCAGACTAAGATTTTTATTGGGAGGGAAATCCATCAGACTAGGACTTTTTATAAAGGAAAAGATTTGAGAAACTTCCCTTTGTCGGTTCTATTTTTTTTTTTTGAAACAACCTCCTTGCACCGCTTTGTTCCTGTTTCAAACAAAGAAAATTTTGACAGTTTTAAAAGTGGTGGTCGGTTTGTGGCCTTGAGTCCTGAGCAGCTTGGCTTTTGATCAATTAGTCTGAGTTTTCTTCAAGAGATTTCTGCTCTGTATCAACTCTGATTGCTTCACACCCAGTGCCATTTGTATTTGTGGCTCAGTCAGACTTATCCCAACAGGAGATCTTTGCTTAGGCGACCTTTTCTGATATCTCGAATGGCTTCTTGCCTTTTGGAGCAATTTGATTGTCAGAGGGAATCACCAGTTATCTTTGCTTGATCTCAGTGGTCTTTTGGGGGGAAGTCTCTGCATGAATCCTCAATGCATATTGAATTGCAACATTGAATTGCTGGCCAAATTCACTTTTGTGCAACTGAAAAGCTCATAGCAGATTTTGAAATCTTTTCTTGCTTGTTTTGACATGGACCGACTTAGAGTGACAGACACAATGATCAAAGAAGAAAATATCAACAAGCAAGGCCCCTGTCGGAAGGACGGAAGGAAGAGTTCTTTTTTTTTTCTCTTTTTTTTTATTTTGCGGTAACTAGCCTTAATGATCATGACATGCATTTTGGACTTAATGGCCGATCTATCAAATTGATCTAACCTTTCCTCTTACTATTCTCACGATCTTTGAAGTCAGACTTGTTATTCTTTGCATCAGTTTCACAACTCGCCTTCGACTAGTGATGCCCCGAGAGGTTTTCACCAACAAGCCTCTCTCATTTATTTTCTCTACTTACCATCGCCTTACAGTGCCCATGAGGGTTTCACTAGTAAGACTCTCTCTCTTTTTTTTTCTTTTCTTTTTTCTCTTTTTTTTCTTTTATGAGCAACATGACAGTGTTCTATGTCGTGTGGCAACCGCTGCTCATTACATGTTTATCTTAGCATTCTTGAAGGCATATCGGGAGGTCTTTATTTGAAAGATTTTTGGATAGGGTTGGAAAGGAGGGTTGCCATGAAGGCTTAAAGTAGACTCAAAACGAGGGGTTATAAACTTACAACTCTCAAAATCGACTCTTTTAAAAGGGAAGTAAAATTTCTTCCCCAGTTTTAGCAACTAGGGATTTTTCTGGATTTTTTTTTGAATTCTTATTTGGTTGGACCGAACCGTGTAAGGCTGCCTACGTATCCTATTTTTTACGGAATCAGGTCTAACGTAGTTCAAACATCTGACCTAACTATTTTTCATTTTTATTTCTTTTTCTCATGTTTTTTTTTCATTTTTATTTCTTTCTTCTTTTTTTTTTCAAAACAAATTGCCTAAGCTTTTATTTTCTGAGGGCCTGGACTTTGACTGTTCTTTTTCTCTTTTTTTTTCTAAGAGTTGCCCCAATTTGTACTCTTGGGGCATTAATTTTTTTTCATCATTTTTTTTTCATTTTCTCTCCTTTTTTTTTGACTTTTGACTCTAAACTTGATTCCGAGAGAGGGTGGTCAAAGAAAATTGACACCAGCTCAAAAGGGGTAGAGAAGGGTATGAAGTATTTAGATAGAAGAAAAATGGCCTTCCAGCCTCGAGAACGCCAAAACATATTATCTTTTGCGATCATAGCGTTGATGAACAAGTCTATATTCTTGGTGTGTCGTGGTCGAAAAACACTTTTCATCTATTAATGCCAAACTTTCGACCAAGTTTCAATTGATTAAATATCCTCAAGCCCGATCTTCACAGTGATTTGAAGGTGAAATTTACTCGACCTTAGTTCCAAAGTATCTCAAATCTTTATTCATCCTCAAAAGTGTCTCTTTCTCACTTATCTCATTCAAGACTAAATCAGTTTTTTAAGATCTGGCCAAAATTTGCTAAGTATGGAATGACACAAAGGACAGATTGTATTTTATTGAGTAAAGGATGGAAGGGCTTAACAACAAGACAAACAACCTAAAATCCGAGTTACAACCCTAAAATAACCTGGATAATGAAAATAGCAACAAAACAGACAGACAAGACTGACACAAACAGAACAGAGGGATAGAAAGGTTTGACTCAATAAAACAAATAAAATCTGGATCACAACCCTGAAATAACGCAGATAACAGAAAAAACATCAAAACAAGATACCAAGATTCCTTCCTCGTGAGGAGGGGATGACTTTGCAATTGCTAAGCTTGATATTTAGCCACAAATTTGCTCATCAGAATCAGTAGAGACTTCTCCAATTTCAAAATCATTAACTTCAGTCAGTGAGTTCCCAAGAGAATTCTCATACTCCTTGTCACCATGCATCATCCCCACAAAGCGTGCATCATCATGTGCAGACAAATGATTATGCGTGATATTCTGGGTGTCATTATCTTGGATCATAATCAGATTTTCCTGGATCATCCTTTCTATTTCTCTTTTCAAATCCCGACAGCTTTCAACTTCGTGCCCCTGGGCATTGGAATGGTATTCACACCTTTTAGAAGGGTCAAAGCTTCTTGCACGTGGATCCACATGATTTGGAGGAACATGTGGTATTCATGTCATAATGCTTTAATTTCTCAAACAAGCTTGCATAAGACTCCCCTATTGGTGTAAAATTATCTTTCAACCTTTGTTACCCTCTATACCCCTTTCTTGGATGAGGGTTATAGGGCACTTGAAAATTTTGTGGAGGTTGGTGGAGATTTTGCAGTGCTGATGCTCGCCTTCTGGGATGCCTTGGTGGCTGGACAACATACTCAGGTGGAGTAAAAGAGTATGGTGGGTTCTGAGGTGGATAGTAGTGCTCAAGGGAATCATCAAAAAAGAGACGAGGATGATCATACCTTTGAGATGTTTTCCTAGAACCTCTTGTCGACCCTGATGTCATCATAATTTCTTCATCCTTCTCATTTGTGTCGTTAAGATTATCAGACTCAATCTGGACAGCCTGAGTTGCGGCTTTGAGAGCTGCTTGACTTATAATTCTGCCCGTCTTAAGGCCATTTTCTACCATTTCTCCCATTTTGATTGCTTCCGAGAAGGATTTTCCAACCGCGGACATCATGTTTTGAAAATAATTTGGACCTTGCGCCTGAAGGAAGACAGTGATTAGCTCGTGGTCATCCATGGGTGTCTTAACTCTAGCTGTTTGATCTCTCCATTTAATGGCATATTTCCTGAAACTTTCAGTTGGTTTCTTCTTCAGGTTTGAAAAGGAATTGTGGTCTGGGGCAATGTCGATGTTGTATTGGAACTGTTTGACAAAGGCCTGAGCCATGTCGTCCCAGACATACCAGCGAGATGTGTCTTGATCAGTAAACCACTCAAAGGCTATCCCCGTAAGGCTTTCCCCAAAATATGCCATTAGCAATCCTTCATTTCTTCTTGCATCTCTTAGATGATTGCAATACCTTTTCAGGTGGGCTATGGGGTCTCCATGTCCATCATACTTTTCAAATTTGAGGGTCTTGAAACCAGGTGGCAAGTGGACATTAGGGAACATACATTGACCTTGAAGGCAATACTCTTTTGACCTGCCAACCCTTGCATGCTTTTCAACTATTGTTTTAAGCTTTTCACTCTTTGGGTCATTTCTTCATGTGCCATCTTTTGGGCAGGCTTCTCTATTTTTGCAGGAAGATCGAATAGGTAAGAATGGTACTCAGGAGAGTAGTACTGTTCTTGCTGGGTAGCAAATTGTGACTCATGAGTTTTCTTCTGTACCACTGTTGGCTGTGGGATAGTGAAGACATGCATAACAACATCGGTTGTCTGATTGGTTGTCAATGGAACCTTTGGGAGCACTCAACAGAAGTTCCAGCTGTAGTCGTGCAGTTGGGATAAGGACTGAACCCAGGTTGATAGGATTGATCAGGCAATGAGACCGGAATGGTAGTTGTCAAGATGGGTTCGAATTCTAGGAAACCTTGAACAGAGATGGGCGGTCCTTGGTCATTGGCCCATGCTCGACACATTTCAGTCATTTTCTGTTTCAGTACTCTATTTTCCTCAACCACAGTAGACTCTTGTTGAACCATCTGACCCTGAGTCTCTTGAGCAGTCATAACAGTTTCGATGTCAGTTGTCATTTTCCTATGGATTTTGCGTTGTTAGCTTACCACAAACCGATCACCTCAAACTTTCTTCACAATTCCAAACAAAAGACACGTTAGAATGGACTCAGTCGGTCCTTATTATCATTCTTTTTTTTTCTTTTTTTTTTGTTTCACTTTCTTTTTCCCTCACTCTTTTTAATTTTTTTGGTTATGATCGAATCCTATGGGGATTGCCTACGTATCATAACGCCGCATGAATCAGATCTTGCGTAGTTCGGGAAGATTGGGAATAAAGTAAATAACCTAACTCTTTTATTTTATTTTTTTCTTTTTGGATTTTGAATTTTTTTCGTACATATTATTTTTGAAACAAAGACTTAAAAAGAAGAAAGAAAATATTTTTAGATTTAGAAGTTCTTTTTTTTATGATTTTTGAAAAGAAAATACTTTTAAAGAAGAAAGAAAATATATATTTCTTTTGGAATTTCGAAAAAAGAAAAGAAATAATTTTTTTTTGGATATTTGGACTTTTATTTTGAATTTATGAAAGAAATACTTCTAAAGAAAAAGAAAATATTTTTGAAGCTTGAATTTTTTTTTCGATTTTCGAAAGAAGAATGAAACTATTTTTGGATTTATGATTTTATCTTTTTTTTTGTTTTTTTTTTTTGAATTTTTTTTTTTAAAGAAAGACTTCTAAAGAAGAAAGAAAATATCTTTTTGGATATTTGATTTTATTTGTCTTTTTTTTTCTAATGAAAGATTACTACAAATAAAATATTTTTTTGGTATAAAAATTTTCTTAGTTTTTTTTTTCCAGGATTTTCTAAAAGAAAGACTTCTAAAAAGGAATTAAAGAAACATTTTTTTGAATTTTTAAGAATTGGGGGCCGGAACCGATGAGGTTTGCCTACGTATCTCACATCCGGTAAGAATCAGACCCGCGTAGTTCTGCCGTTCTGACGGAACCGGAAAAATATTACTTTTGAAAACATTCACTTATTTTCTTTCTTTTTTTTTAGACAGAGTTTCGGGTTTCGAATACCTGCCTCTCACTCTTTGTTTTTTTTCTTTTTTATTCTAGAAGGTCAACATGCAAGCCGAAACAAACAGATACGCAAGTAGCACGTAAGATGCATCAGGATGGTCTTTTAAATTGGGTACACCTGTCCTAGACGGACCCAACCCCTGTGTTGAGTCCCCAAAAGTCAAATGCACATGATGCAAATAAACGTTCCTACTAGGGATCCGACACGAGGCTATGTTATTCTAAGTTTAAATCCTGGGGGTTTGTTCTAGACCAGGCTTACCCGAGCAGACAGCTCGAGCCGAGGGGGGCAGCGTACCTGGAATACAGAAGCTTCACCGGCTTTGCAACTTGTCCGTACCCCGTTCTAAAATTTGGATATGACTCAAACAGAAAAGAAGTCACACGAAGTGCACACTTCCCAAATGATTTAGAAGACTCAGAGAGAAGAGGGTTTCGACATAATTTATATTCAGTCCAAATAATATCAAAGCGGTAAAAAGCGGCATTTAGCACATTAGGTTTAAACATGTAAAATCAGATAATAAAGTCAAATATAACAGTTATTCTAAGCTCGAATTCTGAACCCTGAACCAGAGATTCTGGGTTCTTTTCCCCAGCAGAGTCGCCAGAGCTGTCACACCTCCTTTTTCCCGACAAGGGATGATATAGGGAGTTTTTCCACTTTAAGTGACATTATTCAGATTTGGGATTTATTTTAGTTTCAGAGTCACCACCCGAATTTTTTTACGGTGTTCCGGGACACCATTTATTTATTGAAATCCCAAACCGAGGAAATTTTTGACTCTGTTTTGATTTGTTTGCGAACCAGAAATCCAGGTAAGGAATTTTGTTAACCCGGGAGAAGGTGTTAGGCATTCCCGAATTTTGTGGTTTTAGCACGGTCGCTTAACTATTAATATTTGGCCTAATTATCTGATTTAATACATATTTTAGCCTATTGTATTTAGCCGTTTAATTTTTAACAGCTTTTAGTATTTATGGATTTATCTTGAAACAAGTCACGATGGCGTGCACTTGCTTGTTTTTTGGACACATTATAACTACGCCACATGAAATGCACCCGCAATTATAACATGTGATTTTTATTATAATTTGAAGTTGAAGACGGAGACGTGAGTTGTCGCACCCGAGTGTAGATTATATAGTCATGACTATGGTCGTGACAGTTTAAAATGCTTATTTGAAGCAATATTTGATTACCCTCTAAGATTTATAAGTTTTATCTAAAAAGGGATATTTTTAGCTTATAGGATATGTACATAAACCACTCTTGATATTCATGAGATTATTTTGGAACAAGTCACGATGGCGTGCACTTGTTGTTTTTGGACACATCGCAACCGCGTCACATGAAATGCACCCGCGATTGCTACACGTGATTTTTATTAATGTTTGAAGTAAAAGTTGGGGGCATGAGTTGCCACACCCAAATGGAGATTACGTATCATGACTATACCCCGGTGATCTAATTGCATATCTTGTAACTCAAAATCTCATACCCATTACTAATTAACAGTTCATCCATTTATGCATCTATTTAAAAATGAAAGAGGATCCTACTGTCAAAATAAAATTCATACAAACATTGAACAGCTAAATCAAATACTTCCCCAAAACTACAAATTCAACAGAACAGAACATGAACCAGGAAATGTGAACGAAGGAAACGAGATTTGTCATGAGGTCTATGAATTATGGGAAATCATTTGTGAATGAAGTATGAGACTTGAGTGAAACAAAACAGTTGTGCTAGAGTCTTAACAGGAAATTTTTATGCATTTGAAAATTTGTTCATTACAATGGCGTATTAAATGAACGTTAGTATATAGGAAATAACTTGTTAATTTTTTCACAACTGTTATATTAATCCATGAGTCAATAAATGAAGAAAAACGTTGGCACTACTTGTACACCATTTACAGCCCAACTAGGAGAGTATTACAAAAAATAGTTGAACTACACCATAACAAGAGCATAAATTCAACATTCAACCAATGAGAAAGGCTAGGTGATTTAAATATACAACTCAAGCGTGAGTGCATGAGGTCATATGCGCATCTATTGTTCAAAACAAGCTGAAAAGATCAACTAAAGACTCTCAAATGAAGTGTTGAAGTTCAACAATGGAGTAGCAGCAAACAGAACTTCTCCAAAACTTCAGCAATGTCCAAAATGACAACATTAATCGATCAAAAGAGAACTTCTACAGTTAATTTCAAAGAAATGCATCAGAAATTTCAACCCATATTAGCACCACTATTTTCACAAAAAGAGTCATAACAGCACATCGAACAAATCTGCACTTACACGTAAAACGCTTCCCATTTAACATTCAAGCGAAAATGAACGACAAACTAAACTAGATGAAATCGTAATCGAATTCAGTGACATATATGTAAAAACAGTCAGGAATATGGCTTAAATAACTCATATCTTTATTCATAGATTTGAAACGAAAAACAAGTGAGCATTCACATACCTAATTTCCGAAAAATCAAGAAATGGAAACTGAATCTCGAATTCCTTTCAAAGATAGAACATAGCTGGTCATGAAGCAATTGTCTAAACACAGACGACGAGAGCGGAATTTCAGCCTTAAACAGCAGCGAGCAAAGCAAATCCCCAGCACTTTTATACGAGATGATATTCCAGAAATCCGAGAAATAAGTTTAAAGAAAAAAAGAATGGTAACACCCGAGTAATTTCATAACTCTTGCTTCTATCTCTTTAAGTGTTTTTGTCTCCCGAATCTGGGATCTAGATTTTTGAATTCCTGGCCCATTTTGTCTTGAATTCTTGAGTGTAAATAGGAATGAGTGAATGGAGGAGAAGAAGTAGGGTCTGGTCTCTTAACGTGTATCCATGGAGAGGGGGGAACGACGTTGGTCCTTTTGTGAAGGGAACTCTTCTCTATATTTTTTGTGAGAAGGGGAAGGAATGGAGAAGGAGAAGACCTGGGAGGGGAAACGGCGCAGCTGGGGGGGGGGGGCTTTTTTTATGATTTTTTCTCAGGGGAGGGTCTTTGCTTCTCATACATTGTGTATGTAAGAAGATGAGTCTTGAAGTCTTTTTATATTAGGGGTCTTCTAGGTTAAGGGGTATGGACTTAGGAATCATGGGCTTGGGCCATGGCTTGTTGGATTTTAGTTTTGGGCTAAGACTATAAAGATATAATGTATTTATAAATATGTAAAATTATTCTTAATTGATTTTAATAAATTATTATATTTAAAATAAAACTAAGAATTAAAGTTGAAACTATATTTTCTTTTTTTGGTATTTTTCAAAGATTATATAAAAATAAAAATCATAGTAAAATAGTATGACTGCAAAATGAAACTATTTTTTTTTTATAATTTTAGTTTTTGTGATAAAATAAAGTAAAAACTAGTTAAAATAGCGATATTAGACCTAAACTAAATATTAAAACGCTAATATGGGTAAAATTTCGGGGAGGGTAAAAAATTATATGTCTACACTACTAACTAACCTCGAGACACCAAGGCGATCGAGCTCGAGGCCCCCGTTTTCTTTGATAACACTGGTTTGATTATCATATTCTTCTTATTTACACCTAGTATTTCTAGCTTATCTACTAGTATTGAAATAAATCACATATTTTTAGAATCACAAATCAAGTATAATTGTTAACTCCATTTTTTAGGCAAATACATGACCTCACAAAACTTTTACCCCTTAAGCTTTTAAGATCACAAGTTTCAAAAAAAGAATTTCTTAAATTTCACGACGAGTCGAACTACCTCATCTAAATTGAAACTGATGAGTAATTAATTTCAATAAAGATATAATAAAAGCAAAGATTAGTAGCTTGGTGACTTCAGGTTGGACTTTTAGAATTAATAACGACAAGAGGGGAAGTCCTGCATCCTATATTCATCTTCAAAAAAATTTCTCGGTAAAGAAAAATTATTATATATAATTAGTTCATACAATATAAGACTTTCCTTCTTAAGAATTTAATCCCATACCAATTAGGGACTCCTCTTAGTCAAATTGAGAATCGCAGTTGAAGTTTGCTAAAGAATCGGTCACTTTGTTGTTTTCTCTAAATGTATAGACGATTTTGAAATGATCAGCCGAGAATTTGGATGAAATGAAGCTCTATCATGAATTTAGGTATGAATAATTTTAGGGGCTTCTTTATTTTCATTGAAGCAATCACAACAATATATATTCATGCTAATTTGACTCTCACTTGATTAACGCACACATCTGTGATCTGTTGATCTTTCATCTTTGTTGAATATATTCCGACATAAATGGATTAAACTACAGAGAAAATAGTATATGGACCCGGTAACTTTCGCAGTTTCTTTCACGCAAGTGGCTTTTTCGAAAAGTTAGGTGTAGGGATTTATAGCTTGATGTGTTTAATGAGTCCGGAACTAAAATGTTGTTTTCTTCGATTCAAACGAGCGAAATGAGTGGAAAAAAAAAGTTTAGTGACCAAAATACATATAACACCCTTCTGAAAGTCGCTATACCTTAACGTCCGTTTGAACGTTAAGGTATAACGCCATTTTAAAGAGCGCTATATGTATAATGCCTTTTATACACATGATACAGAAAAACAGATAAATAGAATTTAACGTATCAAAAGAGGAGCAGATTGCTGGGTGGTGCAAAAGCAGATATAACGTTCGTTTTGAACGTTAAGGTATAACGCCCTTTAAAAGGACGCTATATGTATTTTGATCACTAAATTTTTTTTCCACGCATTTCGATCGTTTAAATAAAAAAAAAATCACATTTTAGTTCCGAACTCTGTGTTTAATTTTGTAATGATCTGAATTATTAATGGAGTGTTTATTTTAGTTTAAAAGAAAGAATATGTCTCATGCTTCAGTAAAAAAAATCGGAGATACATATAACATTTTTTCTCTTTTGGGAGTAACGAAGAATGTTATACGTAGAGTTAATCAGTAGAGATTGCAACATATATACTAAGAGCTCGTCTGGACATAAAGAAAAATTAACATTTTTTTCTAAATTTTTTCACTTTTTTGGAAATCAGTATTTGACCATAAAATTTTCAATTTTCACTGAAAGATGAATTTTGAAATTTTTCAAAAATTTTAAAAACTCCAAAAAGCTGTTTTACAAAATTTTCACTCAATTACTCACAAAACTTCAAAAATAACCCATAATAATATTCATGTTCAGACACAACTTTAATTTTCAAATACTATTTTCATTTGAAATTTTCTTTCATTATTTTGGAATTTTACAATTCTTATGTGTAAACGCCCACAAAGACTCTTCTTAAGAAAAGTCCCATTCCAATCAGTGATAGAAAAAGACTAACAAAACAAGGATTGTAACAATACGTAAAAGGGCTTCTTGATTGTCACAACAAATTTAATTATAATTAGTTTTGAGTTAAATATAGGGATTAGGGTTAGTACATACACATTATTGCAATGTCTGTTATTATGGGTAGACAGTAAAGTCATATATGTACGATGTTCATCACAAAAGTGTCTTAACAGCTGTACGTATGACTGAACGATGCTTATCGAATATGATTCCACGAAATATTTATCCAGACAACGATTGGACCATTTGATAAATTTCTCAAAGATTCTCAAGGCATATAAGTGCTTAATTAGGAAATTTTTTTTGTGGTTGAGGTTTTTGAAAGATTGGATAAGATAATCTGTCGGATTGTTGCCGGAGATTCCATTTTTCCGGTGGAACAATTGCCGGAGTTAGGAAGGCTGGCCATTTTTGTTGTTAAAACTGGTGTGTTTTGTCGAACAAAAGCTGACGATGGTGGAAATATAAGTGAAAAAGAAGGGAAAAAATAACGTGGAAAACAAAACGTGAATTTATTATGGAATGTAACGTTACTAGTACACATTAAAGTTCACTAATTAAGAAAAAAACTAAACTTAGCTTCCATCAAACTACTCCTCGATCATCTGACAGAGAAGAAGAAGAAGAATTATTAAGTGCGGGATAATTAATTCGAAAATCAAGCATCTTGATGTTTGGTCAAAGACAACTGCTTGATGAATTGCACGACAACTTCAACAGAGTTGTTAGCAGTAAGGGTGATGAAGGTGGCGGCCTCGTTCTCGGATTCGCCACCGCCGGCCAAGTCGGAGAGAGCACGGATAACGATGTAAGGTGTCTTCTGCTGGTAGCAAATGAGAGCCACTGCTGCACTTTCCATTTCCACAGGGCTTACATCAAATTTTTTGTAGATGAAGCTCGTGTATGCTGCATTGTCTAAGTATATGCTTGCACTTGTTCCTCTGTGTACTCTTGCTACCCTTGGTGTATGACTCAAGCATTTTGCGTCTATACACTTTTCTAATTTCAATCCCTGTATAGTTCATTTACCCAAATATATGTCTTGTTAATTAAACTTCTTTCTTTTCTTTTCTGGAATAAAAGAGATTAGTTCTGATTATGGGGTCAAACTTTTTAATTTTCGGAGTGACAGGCAAAAATAATCTTTAGATTTTTGAGATAAAGTTTGTATATAGAAAAATTACTATTACTATAAGTCAGAGTGATTAATATTTTAAAATAGTTAAAAGGAAAAAAACTTCAAATAGTAATTAGTGGTGAGGGAATAAAAATTTACCTCGAGGTTCTTGGCGATTGCATAGTAATGAGGATCAACAGGAACCCAAAAGATATGTTGTCTTTCCTCAGGAGTGCCAAATACAGGGAATACTTCTTCAGGTTGGTACCAAACATTGTTAAGAAGATTGTTATGTGAGTTGCAATTTGTCACATTCACTGAGTATTTGGAAATTTTCAAGTATCCAATTTCTCTCGTGTAGTCTCCATTCACTTCTAGGGGTAGTTCATTCTGAGGGCCGTCTCCATATCTCTGCAGTGTTTTTTTATTTTTATTTTTATATAAGTTTGCCTTTTGTCATCAAATTAAGCAGTGATAATAAAATGGAATTAAGAACAAAAGATTATTTTTTCTATTTTAACTTAAATGTTCTTCCATCGTTCTTGTTATTTTTATTTTGCATAATTTAGATAAGAGTGAATTTGGTTTAAGAACGTTAACTTTTTTTTCCTACGACTTTTAACTTGCTTGACCAAGTTTCCGGAAAGTCAATGGTATTTTTAGGGTTAAAAAAGATTTTTATTTTAGAGATTTTAGGTGTTTAGCCAAACTTTTAGGTTATAGTCACATAAGCTATTTTTCACAAGATTTCTCTCTTTGAAAACTTTTTCAAAGCACAAATTGCTTAGCAAAAGTGCTTTTATAAATTATTAGTCAAACACACATGGTTATTTTGCAAAAATATTTTTTCAAAAAGCAATTCTAACAAAAAAACACTTTTCACATAACCAAATTTTAGAAGCTTAGACAAACAATAACTTTCATAAGTATATTTTTGCTATCCCAATCTTTGACCTAGTTCAAAGTAACTTGTAATGAAGATAAGACTGCTTGATTTTAATTTGTTCAAAGAAGCATCTTTTTTTTTTTTGGAAACAGACGTTTGGTGTGTGTGTGTGTATTGCCACGATAACTCCATTAAAATGTATGGAAAAGTAGCTAAAAACCTGCCAATTCCAAAGAGCAGTATGTGCTCAATACTGAGGAATAGCAACATCTCCAATATTGAGAGATGGATTTGCATTTCCTGCAATTCCATAGTGCACCACACCTTTAACCCTGAACAATGCTAGCAACAGTTGTGTTGTTATGCCTGCATTTAGCTGAAATAATGCAAAAAGAAAATTCAAAACCTCAAAATTAGAACGTACGTACATCGTACAACTTCAAATCCATATATATATGTATATAGAAAGGAGTAATAAATATCACATAAAAAAGGAAAGAGAAAATACACAGACCATGGCAAGTCCAGTCATAACAAGAACAACAGGCTGGTTATCAATATATCCAAACCGAAATCTCCTCCCTTCCATGATTAAACAAGGAAACAATCAATCAATAATAAGCAAATGAATAAAAGAAACATAATTTTAAGATTTTGTGTTGTAGAACATTAATTAATTAATTATTCTGTTAATTACCTGCATATTCAATGGTAAGGTTAGTAGGTTTGTAACTAGGGTGTTGAAGAAGAGGATTCATCTCAAACAGGTTAGGAATGACTAATCCCAAGTAAGGTCCTCTTTTGTTAGCCATATCAATCAATTTTTTGGTCTTTCCAGTTGCTGCACCATTTGCTTCTTCTAGGGTTAGTACCATGAAAACAAGAAACAGTGCAAGAAAAAGTTTGGAAACTGCCATATTGGTAGACAGTTTGACAGTTTGAGAGAAGAGAATATTAAGATTGAAGGTTGAGATGAGAAGCCAAACAACCCTATCTATTTATAATTACATGTCTCATCAAGACAGCTCCTCTACTTTTTATTTACATTTTGTATTGCAACCCTAGTATTATCCTATCAATATCCCAGTTTCTTATTTTATAATCCTCTTGTCACATAGCATTTAGAAAAAACTCATTTTGACCTTAATCATGAGATGATTTATGCCACACTGTTCATGCATGACTTGTTTTAGATTACAAGCTTTAAAAGTCTTATTCAAATACCGCCACATAAATTGAACCAAAGGAGTATTGAATATTGGTACTATAGTTGAACTGTATATATAATTGGCGTAGCCACATATCAGAAAATTGCACTGAGTATATAAAAAAATATACTATTTATATAAGTCAAAAATTATTTTTTATGGATATATATTAAATCTTGAACACCTTTTGTAAAATTTCTTGTTTCGCCTTGTATCGCATATGATCATTAAGCATATTGATGTTATGCACGTGTACACTTGATTTACTTAACGCCTGTGTTTTGCGATTTGCAAAACATACTTGCATTATAATACAAAGGTATACATGGATACGTATCTGGAAAAGATTTCCTATGGTGATGATATGGATATGTTATTTGTATAATAAATACAAAGGTACCTATCTGGAAAAGATTTCGAGATGAAACCTTGATCGATCGTTGTAGCTAGCTAATGGCAGAAGTACTTGTTAGTTGGTGAGGAGGTAGGACTAGCCTTATGTATAGGTAACATACTTGTACATTTCCATAAGGGAACCAACTAGCTGTTAACCAATCTCTACTACTATAATAAGTGATAAAAACAGTAAACTTTTTGAAACAGAAACAGAAAGAGAAAGAGAAAGTTAGTTGAATTATTATGTCGAAATAATATCGGAAAATAATTTCGGAATAAATCTAGCCCACTGAATGTATAGTGTGTTCTTAAAAAAGTTATTCCCCTCAAGTACCCGAGGTGCAGGAATATTATCCTCCCAAGATAGAACGATTTAACTCATTGGAGTGATGGTACCAAAAACGTCGATATAACAGCAAACCACTCGAAGGTAAAACACATTGAAAAATATTGGGCAGAAAAAGAAGAAGAAAATCAGAAAAATTCGTAAGAAAAGATTATGCGATTCAAAGTATATTTATAAACTTTCTGGCACTATTTCTGAAAAAGTTTGCAACCTTTCAGAAACAACCATGGCTGTTGGAAATATTTCTTTTTGAAATATATTGCGGGAAAAATGAATTCAAAATAATCCGGGAAAGAAAAATGGACCGGACCGGGTCGGGTCGCGGTTCATGGGTTATTCTGGATTGAATTTTTGTTAATTAATTAAATAATTGAAAAAAATTTTGTCCAAAAAGAATAATCGATCAATCTTTGACCGAAGAAGTCGAGTGACGACAACGGTGCAAGGCTTACCGTCTTCTTAACTCTCTAAGAGCTAGAAGAAGAGTAATTGTATATATACCTATCAAAAGTCTTTTCTTCCTCCAATATGAGATCTTTGCCAAGGAGGGAAACTCAAATATTTCATTTTTCCTCCATTTCCCATTTACCCACTTTAAATTAACTCAAGCTTAAAAATCCCAACATTAACCCGGTAGCTAGACGCCTGTAATGGTTTAAACTCATTACTTTTGACACAGAGCAAATTTATGTGTAAAATTCATTAAAACTAAAATAAATAGTAAATATGATTCTATATATAACTTTAAGAATATATAGTCGTTCAAGACTAAAAATCTTAAACTACGAATATGATACTATGAACTACGAATATGATACTATGAACTACTGTTAGAGAAATTTAGGTACCCCACCTTTTATTTTCTCTAGTTCTCTCTGAAATAAAAGTGATGAACAAATTCAACTCAGTGATTTCAACCCTAAAAAAGATTTCGTTTATTGTTGATATCAAAAAGTGACTTTTTATCACCAATGTCAATATTACTACTGCACCACTGTAGGAAATAAAATATAACAAACTAGTAAGATTAGTTAGTTATTTCCATAAGTTAGTTATTAGTTTGTTAATTAGTTATAGTATTGGTTAGTGAGTAATAGTTAATTAATTAGCTATCTAATTCATGATTGATGGTATATAAGTAGATCAATACATTTGTATCAAGTACACAAGATAATATGAAAAATACATAATTCACTACTTTCTCTCTCTATCTCTAACTCTCTCTTCTACCTTCTTCCTCATCATCTTCTTCTTCTTCTTCACCATTGATGAACCTCCTATATTTCTTTATGTTCATGATCTAATTGTGCTAGTACAAGCTTAATTACAACCACCAACCATTGATCGCCCATCAATCTTTACTTTACAACTATTATCGCCAATCCTTACCAAGTACTACTATATACAATCATTATCACCGGTCACGCTGCACAACTACCTCTAGCCACCACTATTTACAACCACCGCTATATCCCAAGGGCAGGTCAATCATGTCGCCGTCATTATGACCCACCACCGCCGATCACCACCTCATAGACAAGGGCGGATGCACGCTTATCGAAGCGGTGTCACATGACAAACTTCGTCGAATGATTTTACTAAATATATTATTATTATTATTGTACTGAAACGGATAAGTAGGGAAAAATAACATCATTTGACGTAAATTGTGTTTTGGTGTGTTGGCTATGTGATTTCTTTTGCTCTAAGAGGTCAAAGGTTCAAACTTTAACTAGAACATTTTTCTTTTGCAAATATTTGATAGAGCCTTTATGGTTAAATATTATAATGAAGTAAAATTGAACTTAGGACATTTTCTAACTTAAGACTCAATAAACTAAGACTATTTCTTATCTAAAAGTAAAATAATTAAAATTATATTCCGATTCTTCTATAAATTTCGGTTTCGGCAAGCGCCTCGGATCATAGAACGGCATAGAAATGCTGTGGCCCATACACACTTGATAAAATTCAAATGCCTAATTTGACACATGATAAACGAGGACGTATTCTCATGGCCACAAACAAGATGAGGATGAGACACATCAGAGTCCTTGCTTTGAGACATTGACAGATGAAAATATAAATTCGATTTCGTCGATATTTTAAAGACGGATTACATAAAACATTTAAAGTCTAACACGTGCAACATGAGGTCGAGATAATAAAAAATATCTCCGCTATTTCTTCATAATTACTAGTGCTTACAAAATCTTTACGAAATCAAAGAGTAGCTCCACTGTAGTGAGTAATTAAGGTCTCGTTTGTTTCCATTCGATCAATTCATAAAATGCATTTTTTTTCTTTTACTGTTTTACAGTTATTTATCTTTACAATAGGTTTGACTGATTAGACAAATCTTATATAGAATCGTAAAAGCGTTAATAATAGTTCATTTAAATATTAAATGACCTTATATTACTGCACAACTATTATCACCAACTACCACACCAATCATTATCGTACAGTTGTCACCACCAGCTACACTGGCACAATTACCTCTAGCCTCACAATACGAACCACCAGCTAGCTTAGGGGGTTGGGGGGAATTTTTTTTTTTTTTCGAAATCAGTATTTATTTATAAATTTTTTAATTTTTACTTGAAAATGTATTTTGAAACACTCAAATCGCTCACAAAACTTTGAAAATAACCCAAACTAAAATTTATGTCCAAACACAATTCTAAATTTCAAATATAATTTTCACAATTTTTTCGAATTTTACAATTCTTATGTCCAAACGCCTAGGAATAACATATTCTCATGGCCACAAGCAAGGCGAGGATTAGACAGTACATAATAGCCTATTAATAGGTGCTAGGAAGTTCTATTTTGAAAAGGTTTGTTCTTCACTATATTGTAAATGGTGGGGTTTAGGTGTAAAAATGGTACAAGTTCGTGTTTTGGAATTTTTTCTAAATATATTATTACAGAGAAGGTCCCCACTATCATAAAGTGAGAAAAATAAAAGCATCACTGTCCATTGATTACCAACACCTGTTTGTTTTTTTTCCATATAGAATCCAGTACTTGATAAAGTACTGGCATATCCCCACGCTACGAACAACTACAGCCCTAGTGTGTCGAGTAAATATTTTACTACTACTTCCATTTTTTTTTTTACACTTCCCTTAAAAAAATTGTTTATTTTAGTAAATTATTTTATTAATAATAATTAAAAACTTTATCAACAAAATAATGATTGAAAATCTGACATTTAATGATAATTTAAGGATAACATTGGAGGAAAATAATAAATCCCTTTTGTTTTTTTAAAATGAACAAGTCAAAAGGAATACTACTTTCTTGTACTCAACTAGTAAAAGCAAATGGAAGGGGTGTTATTAACTAAAAGAAAAGACGGACAAAAAATGTTTTGTAGAAAGAATCCAAAGAACAAATATCACATGTTTCATGCCTGATGGAATCGAAATTTGCATAAGCAATCAAACCCTAAATTCTAGAGAATTCAGAGTATGGAGAGGAAGAAGAAGAAAAAGAATGATATTATTTTTTAATACACTGTTACACAACTAAACAGTATTTAATAGCTTAATTGACACTCACGTGCATATTATATAAGTGAGTGTGCATTGTCTAAAAATACTCCTCTTGCAACTAAGCTTTAATCCTCAATACTCCCCTCAAACCGGAGGATGGAAGATATCTAACACACCAAGCTTGGATACTAAGAAACAATGTTGTGCAACAGTCAATCCTTTTGTTAGAAAGTCAGCCAATTGCAAAGAAGAAGAAACATTACATGGATATATAAGCCCTACCTTAATTTTCGCTCTTACAAAATGACAGTCTATCTCAATATGCTTTGTTCACTCGAGAAATATTGGATTCCCAACTATTTGTATTGCTGCCTTGTTATCGCAGAACAGAGAAACAAGTATAGACACTTTGTTCCCCAAGTCTTCCAATATTTCTGTTAACCATGTGATCTCTGCAGTTGCAGCAGCCATGTTTCTGTACTCAGCTTTTGCTGAGCTCCTGCTCAGTGTAGGTTGCTTCTTTAATTTTCATGATATTAAAGAATTACCTAGTTTCACGACATAACCTGTCACAGATCTCCTTGTATCGGGGTATGATGCCCAAATCCGAATCACAATATGCACTAAGATGATTAATTTTGCACATATAGGTTTCACAATGTTTTTACCTCATTTTACATAATTATATTAGTATTTTTAGGTTATTTACATAATTTTGCAATAATAGTCTATGTGCCATACAAAATTATATTTTTTTACATTACTTATGCCAAATAACTTTTTATTTTCTTTTGTAATATTAATTTATTATTATTCAATCACTTTATTGCACAAGTAATATTTTATTATCTATTTTTTTTATAAATTATTTTATCAATAATTTCGTGTATTTTAATTTGTGGCCCAAAATTATGAGTTATTTTCGGACCATATTAGCAGCCTAAATACCCCAAATCCCTGGCCCAATTTTTCAGCCCAAATCAAACGATCCCTTAATTTCAACCCGGTCGGTACCCGTTTAAACGACTCGTCCCACTCCCTTTTCGATCATGGCCGTTGATTTTAAATGATCCACGACCTATAATAAATCCTCATCTCTCCTTATAACCCCTCTCCCAAACCTTAGAGACTCATTCCCCCGCCCAACCGCCTCCATATTCTCTCATCTCTCCACCATCACTCATTTATGGTAACTTTAGTTACCATTGTACTTATGACAAATTCGATTCTTAGAGATCTGGCTTTGATTATATGGTTCTGGGTACGATTGTGGTTCTATACACCTAAGAAGAGAAAATTTCTCTTGTATATTGTCACGACCCAAACCGATGGGTCGCGCGGGCACCCGGTACCTTACTCAACCAAGTACCAACATTATATATCTTTTCGTATCATATTATCATAGGTAAATAAGATGGAAAGGCTACCGTGGGATAACTAGAATAAAACATGTAATACCAACTTATACATAAGACAAACGAGCCTATAAGACCAAAATGATCACTCGTACACTGAACATAGGCCTACAAGGCCATATAATCTTTTACGTACATGACATATGTCTACGAGCCTCTAAGAGTATATAAATACCATAAAGGCCGGGAAGGGACCCGCCATACTAAACAATACACGTCCAAATCATACTGACCAAATAAGCAACTCCGGAGCAAATGGAGCACACCAACATCTTTCGCTGAGGTGATAGCCTACTTGGAGGACTCTCGACCTGTCTATCGGGACCTGCGGGCATGAAACGCAACGTCGTTAAAAACCTTTACGTAAACCCACTTTGGGAAAAAAACCAATTCAAGGGAAAAAGAGTATGACACGTGCTTTCAGACCTAATAGTCACATTTGCCATCGGTTGAGTACCTGCACAAGTTAGTACATAATATAACAAATTTCAAAAGGGAATTGTGCTCGTGCCTTAGCAGTAGTAACGCTTTAAGTGTGCTACGTTCCAGTTGTTTGATTGTTGTACACCGTTTCCCGACTTGAGTTTATATGAAACTTTCTTGATTATTCCAGCAACTCTATACGGTCCTTCCCAATTCAGTCCTAGTTTCTTGTTGTTTGGGTTCTTGTGAGTAGCGTTACTTTCCTTAACACCAAATCCCCGACTTGAAAGTATCAAAGGTTAGCTCATTGGTTGTAGTACCTCCATGCTTGCTGCTTTTGGGCGGCCAACTTGACCAGGGCGGCTTTCCACCTTTAGTCCAATAAGTCCAGACTCGTGGTCGTGGCCTCGTCGTTTGACATTTTGATAGCATACTGGAAGCTAAATCTCAGTTCCCCCACCTCGACCGGGATTAAGGCTTTTGCGCCGTAGACTAGATAGAACGGAGTAGCTCTGGTACTCGACTTCGAAGTCATTCAGTATGCCTACAAGACTTCGGGTAAGATATCTTTCCACTTTCCTTTCAAATCAGTTAGTCTCTTTTTCAAGTTTTGGAGTATAGTTTTGTTCTTTGATTCTGCTTGTCCTTTCCTACTAGGGTGGTAATTTGCTGATAATATCTTTTTGATTTTGTGGTCTTCGAAAAACGTATTTACCACTGTGCCGACGAATTGTTTTTCGTTGTCGCAAATGATCTCGGCCGGTATCCCAAATTGACATATTATGTGATCTCATATGAAGTCGATGACCTCTTTTTCCCGGACCTTCTCGAACGCCTGATCGTCGAACCACTTGAAAAAATGATCGGTCATGAATAGTATGTATTGGCCTTTACCGAGCACCCATGGTAGGTAACTGATGATCTCCATCCCTCATTTCATATATGACCATGGCGACAGGACCGAGTGAAGTATCTTTCCCAGTTGATGAATCATTGGGGTGTGTCTTTTACACTCATTGAATTTTCGTACGAAGTCTTTCTCATATTTCTCCATTTCATTCCAGTAGTTACCGACTCAGATTAACTTCCGAACTAGGGAGTCTTCCCCTGAGTGGTTCCCGCAAGTGCCCTCGTGGACTTCTCTCATAGCATATTCAGTCTCTACCAGAACCAAGCACCTAGCTAGTGGGCCGAAGAAGGATATTCTAAACAATTTCTCCTCGACTAAGTTGAATCTAGCAGCTTTGGTGCGCAGGGCTTTTGATTCCTTGGGATCCAATGACAATTTTTCTCTATTTAGGTATTCTATGTATCTGTTTCTCCAATACCAAGTCAAACTTTTCGGGTTTACCTGCGCGTTACCTTTTTTATACCACTGAGTTCATCAGTTGCACCATTGCCAAGTCAAATTTATCGGAGTCGAGAGACGACCCCAAGTTGGCCAGTGAATCAACCTTACTATTTTGATCCTGAGGTATGTGTTGTAGAGGCCATCCCTTAAATTGGTGTAAGGTCACCTGCAACTTGTCGAAGTACCTCCGTATCCGTTTCTCTTTTACTTCGAACGTTCCGTTGACTTGATTTACGAAATGAGGGAGTCACATTTGGCTTCAATCACTTCGGCCCCCAGGGTCTTAGCCAGTTCTCGACCTTCTATCATAGCCTCATGCTCGGCTTCGTTGTTAGTCAATTTGAAAGTTCTAGTAGACTACCTAATTGCGTTACCCATGGTGGCTTCAATACGATACCGAGCCCGGACTCCTTCACGTTGGAGGCATTGTTCGTGAATAGGGTCCAGATCCCCAAGTTAATACCTGAAGTGAGCAGTAACTCCTTTTCGACCTCGGATATTGATCACGCCCAACTATGCCTTATAAAAAGGACTAAGCGGACGTTGCAAATATAATCTGAGTATTTAGCCCTGAGTCGAATCCCACAAGGAATTAACCTATCAATTACCGGTGTCAGACTCACTCGATTCTTCGTACTCAACTTCCCAAAGATTATGAATAACAATTGTTGATATTTCTATTACCTATAACTGAACAAAATTAATTAAACTAGAATATAACTATTGCTGGGTTGCAAACAAATGCGAGAAAGATCTAAGGTTATGGTTTTCCCTGTTGATGGAATCCTTTCTAGTATATTTCATATAGTTTGGCCTAATTATATCTATCAATCATGAGCATTCTTCTTACCGTAAATCTCTCCCGAGTAATTACGACAATTTACTAGACGCACTCTCCCGAGTTACGCTAGCTATCTTTTATTATAGCTCAGTTTAGATTGCGCGCAAGGTATCATTATCCATAATCCAACCTTTAAACCCTCGATTATGGACCCTCCTATACTTTGGGAGTGGTGATGTTCAACAACTACCTAAATATGCACTCTCTTCCGAGTAGATACACACTAAATAGGCACAGCTAATTGAGGGCCCTTCAATCGACTACAACAAGAACTTAGTTGAGCAAATAGAGATTAAAACCAAGCAAACTATATTAATATAACAGATATTCATCCTCAACAGGTTCCACCAAAACCTTAGACTAAATAAGTTAGCTACTCATAATTGTGCTAAAAACAACAATAGAAGAATTCATCAATAATGGTAAAAACACAAGGAAGAAAGATGAGATTTGATGCCCAATTGTCCTCCTTGCCTCTTGCCTCTCTTTGCCTTGAATAAGACTTTAAACCTTAATAATCCTCTCTTTTGGGTGAGTTGAACCTTATATAGGTTAAATAGAATTGTCCCAAGCTTCCAATTTTTACCCCTGAAAATAACGTGTGCGAACTGGACTAGCGCGGCCGCGCTACTGGCCGCGTTAATGGCTAAGTGTACTGCCTCTGATCGCTGGACTGGCGTGGTCGCGCTAATAGGACTTCATTCTGCCTCAAACACCTGGACTAGCGCGGTCGCTAGTGGCCGCGCTATGGCCGCGCTTGTGGACTAGTAGTCTTCCTTAGCGATTTCCTTCCTTCTTTTCACACGCTAGAAACTCCAAAGGGCCTTTCTCCTTCAATTTGGCTCCAAACACCATCCTAGGTCCTCATAAGCACACTTTGCTCCTGCGAAACATAAAATCCACAATTAGAGCCACTTTATCATCATTTAACATTCCTAAGACACTGAAGCATAATGAAGTTGAAGTATAAATAGACATTAAACTACGTGAATCTAGCCTATTATCAGGTATCAAAGCCGGCAATGAAGTCGGCCACAAAGTCCGCCAAAATGTAAGATTTTATGGAGGTTAGGGTTTATACTCGATATCATACTCACTAATTTCTACGGCCCATTGTCCAACCAACCCAAGAGCTCAAGTTTATGCATGAAATTCCTCAGTGGATAGGAGATCAAGACACATATGTGGTGGTATTGAAAGTATGATTTTAATTTCCTAGAAGCGCTTAGTAAGGAGAGCGCTAATTTTTCTAGGTGAGGATACCTTGTTTTAGCATCGCCTAGGGTTCTACTAATATAAGAAATAGGAAATTGTGTACCTTCTTCTTCCCGAATCAGGACACCATCTACTGTCACCTCGAAAGCCGCCAAGTAGAGTTACAGTTGTTCGCCCGCCTTCGGAGTGTGCAGGGGGGGGGGGGGTGAGGGGGCGCTCGATAGGTATCACTTGAGTTTTTCCAAAGCTTGCTGGCATTCCGGAGTCCAAAAGAAGTTGTTCTTCTTTTTCAATAGTGGGACGAATTGATGATTCTTATCTGACAATCTCGAGATGACCGTCCCGACGTGGCTATCTGCCCGACCAGTCTTTGTACTGCCTTGACGTTGTTGATTACAGTGATGTCCTCTATGGCCTTTATTTTGTCCAAGTTAATATCTATTCCCCGATTAGATGCCATAAACTTGACCGAGCTGACCCTAAATGCACACTTTTCCAGGTTTAGTTTCATGTTGTACTTTCTCAATATGTTGAAGGTTTCCTGCAAATGTTTCAAATGGTCCTCTGCTCGCAGGGATTAACCAACATATCCTCTGTTATTCTCTTTTCTTATTCGCGTTTGAGCTTATATCGAGGGTCCAATCGAGGTTGAATTTCACTGTTCATCCTAAGATTAGGCTTGATCATCACATTACAATTGATTTGACCTTTCATTTTATCTTCAACTTAATTACTTGTTGTTCTTAAATTATTCGTATTGAATTGAATTGCATACCCTTTAAATCACGTACAAGTTTAATTGTTACCTATTTTGGGGGTAAACACTCTGATCAACTCCTGCATCTTTTTTCTACACAAATGAAATATATAATGTGATATGTATTATATATTCACTTTTCCTAGTCAGAATACATAGATTACACTAGTTATACATGATTATACACATATTATACATATATTATATCTCATCAGTTACTTTTAATTTAATCGATCCGGTGAACAACTATTTAAGTTAATTCTTCAATTATTTATAGAAACTCTGATCAGGAAGGTTTCAGGAGCTAAGAGTGATGACTTTCACGTGAGAAAGTTGACAGTAACACGTCCTCTTCAGGACCCATTGGGAAATTATTGGAGGTAGTAATTAATCAATATACGAGATGGACTTTAGTTTACAATACTCTAAGATGAAAGAAGTAGTAAATATTAAACTTTTATAATGTTGTTACCGTTTGTCCTTTGGGTATTAAATTCATTCATAAGCAATACAACTTAAATTTGTCTTTATTTCTTGCATTATATAAAAAGTTTGAAGGTTGAAAATGGGTTACTTGATTTGATGAAAATTTGAGAAATTAATATTGGGGTTGTCTTCGGGTGGTCATGAGGAATCTTTAGCTAAAGTTATAACAAATTTGGAGGAGTTTCTCTTAAAAATTTGGATCAAAATTGTGCTTGGAACAAGAACACACATGAAAATAGTGAAGAACACCATAGTTTTTCCTTTTTCTTTTTATTCAAAATAATATATTTTCCTTTTTAATTCGTCATTTGCCATGTCAGCAGCGAGTGCATTGCACAAACTTTGTAAGTTTGGCTGATTGTCAAAAAAGTGCTTAATTGGAATAGGTTTCGGGCGGTATAAGTGTTCAATAGGAACACCCGTAAATTGATGTGTCTAAATGAAAAATTATGCCAATTTTAAGTGTCTCCTTATATATTTGGACTAGCCTGCGAGTTCTAAAACACGTTACTAAGATCTAATGCTTCCTATCTTATAAAACTAGTATCTCTCCTATATTTTTATCGATATAAGTATTACTACCCCCCCTTAAAAGTCAGCGCCCTTGCTCATATTTAAGTATAAATAAGCCTAGCTATCCTGCTCGGAGGCAAAAAAATTATAACCTTTTTATCCTTATAGCTATGAATATGATATTAAGAGAACCCTAATTTGCTTTAAACCGGTTACAAGCGAGTAGATGAATGTGATATTTAGAGAATTAACCTTTCTCTAAATTTTTCAGGAATTATTTAATGTTATAGTTGTAGTTGTAAACATGAACTTGTTTCCATCCATAGGATATTAGGATCCCCAATTGAGGAGCTTCGAAGAAATCCAACCTCTTTGGAAAAAGAAAAAAAAAAAAAAGGAAATCAAATCTCCATTCCAAGAATCCTAAGTGAGATCAGTTAGTGTGGTCACTTTACCGTCGTTGTTGATATAACTTAGTGACTTTACTATTGTAAATTTAGTTGCTAAATCATTTTATGACTTAACTATCAAAATGAATAAAATTCAATGATCATAGGTGAAATCAATTCTTAAATGAAACTTATTCTTCTTTTCAAAGGCCAATATATATATATATATTACCTGTTGTCACAATTTTGGGGCAAGTTCACGGATAACCATTCTCAAGGATGCTTTTTACTATTTAGCGATTAACCCATACTTATTTTGTCTTGAAATGTAAACTAAAAATTCAGCACAACTCAAGACATTTTTGTCTGAAAATTTGAATTAGAAAACTGAAATTTAGAATGCACTGACTAATTCTTAAATAGCATCCCTTTAGAGTTGCTACTGATATCATTTCTACCCACATTTTCCCACCACGGAAGAAGTTTTTACCCCTTCATGAATAAAAGAATGCTAGTAATTATTTTTAAAAAACCATAGCTCGAGGAATGCAAGAAGACCACAAATTTGTAGGAGTGTTATGAAAAGTTTCTATTCTAGGTGTATTTGTTACGAAGGAAAACGTTTTTCAAAAGAAAACAATTTTTATATTCTCCGGTATTAGGTGATAATATAATTTAAATTAACAAAATCATTTCAGGTTGAGTACCTTTACAGCAAAACTAAAAGAGCATGCACTTTATATATACCATGTACAATGGATTTTTTAGGACAAATACAGTATTTAAACCAAAGCTAAGTGACACTCTACCTCAGCCCCCTGGACGATTATATCGACAAATGAGAAGAAAATAAAGGAAGTTGAGAATATTGAAGAAAGCAAGTAACCAGTAGTAATAATCTAGATGACCCTTGTTAATATTACTTGAGAACCAGCTAATTTCACCTCCATATGAAGTAACACTATCCACAACATTCACTATAAGACTCCCAAAAAAGCCAGAAACAGCCATCCCAAGTGTGAAAATAGCCACAACAAAAATAGACAACAAGTCCAATTGCATTGAAAGCATCAGCTAGTCCAAGAAGCACATACTGTGGCACGAACCACATAGCTGACATGTTTACTGATGCAATATATGGTCCATCTTGAGGATATATATCTTTCTGATCAATTCTTATATCCCGCCTTATGCTTTCTGTTACCGCTGAAAGTGCCATCGCTGCAGACGAGAGTACTAAACCAATTCCCATACGAAGAACGGGGCTTAAGCCTCCTTGCTGTCCGGTATGTCTAGCCATTAGTGGCACGAAAGCACGATCATACAAGGCTATCCACATTACTAAAGTGATTACCATAAAGACAGAAAATGATCCAGCTGGTATTTCAAAATGAGAGAAGAAGATATGTTATCCATTGTCTGTATTTGAAGTGTGGAAAATGAGAATTGATTTAAGCTCAACTGAACCATTATGTTGCTGGACCATATAGGAACAACTCTAACAAGAGACTTCAAAGATTCAACTTGTTCTACACTACAGAATCTCCACGGATTTGAAGCGGATCCATCACGATTTATGTCTATTTCAGGATCTTCAATTATGCAAGCTTTATCTAAACACCTATAAAAACATCAGTCACAAAGTTATAGCTTTAGCTTATGTTTACTTAAGAGAGAGGTCTGACTGTAATTTACTTATAATCTTGAATTAACCAGGACTAAATATAGGGTACCATTCTAATGATCATTACCGGAAGCTGTTTGTTAAGGCCTGAATTTCAGAAGCTGGCGAATGATGATAATAGTTTTCACAATTAACAGAGTGAAGATTGACATTTCTTTTTCTAACAGCAGCAACAAGTACTTGAAAGAATCCGGTGAACAAGCTTTCACTAGCATTTACTTTGATATATAGAGGAGAACCCAAAAGGAAGGCTGAAACAGAGAAAAACATAAGGATAGCAGGAGTTCCAAAACCAATTTGCCAACCAAAAGCATCTTGAATATACACAATTAAGGTTGTCGCGACGAGTGTTGACATTCCAATAGTAGCATAGTACAAGTTGAAATAGCTTTCCATAATCCTATTATTATTGGTGTTTTCTTTGTTGTCTAATTGATCAGCACCAAAGGCGATAGAACAAGGTCTAACGAAACCAGCTCCCACAGCAATAATCCCAAGAGAAAATAATAACACAAAGAATTGTGCTGGTGTTGGTCTGTTGCATTCACAAGGTAAAGGCCTCATTTGTGGAATAATGGTGGTTAACCAAAGAATAGCCATTCCCTATGAAAAAATCAGAAATTTGTCAGCTGAAATCTTCATCACCAGAAATGCAATCGTTGTCATAAGAGGAAATATTTCCAGCTGAAATGACAAAACAAACTTAAAGAGCAAAGTTATGGGACATACAAAAAAGCTGGAGATGGAACCAATAGCAACAACTATGAAGCGACCGAAGAAAGAATCAGAAACAAAGGCACCCAAAAGAGCCAATCCATGGGAAAGAGCAGACCATATATTCAGTATGATTGTAGCTGTTACAGCTTCTAAATTATAACCTTTCATCAAGTATATTACCATGTTTGGCTGCAATCCGTAACTTGCCACTTTCTCTAGTGTTTCGTTCACTGCAAAATCACAACCACACACAAAAATGATTCTTGAATCTTGATAAAAGCATTAAAAAGAATTTAGGTTTAAGGGTAAAAACACAATAAAGATTTTGCATGACCTATGATGAAAGGCATGGTTTTGAGGCCACCCTTTGTTTGAGATTTTGGAGAATGATCTATCAAGCTNTTTTTTTTTTTTTTTTTTTTTTTGTAATTATAATTCCTTTTATTATAGTTTCAGTATTTTTCTCCTAGATTTCCTTATCTACTTTTCACCAAAATAGTGAAGAACTTAGTGCTTCAAATATCTGCTTATTGAAGAGACATGGCATTTTTGAGATTAGGGAGAATCACAAATAAAGTAAACACCTTTTCATAATTCTACCACTGTAATAATAATACAAGTTGTAGTAGTAGTATTCAAGTGATCTTTCATCAAACTTTTGACTAAGAAAATTTTATTTTTATTATTCTTTTTCTTTGAAGAAATAGCTACATGAACAAAACAAAAAGAAATGAACACTCGTAACTTTTAAAATTGAAGCTAATCTGATTGTTTAATATATAAAGAAACCAACAAGTATGATAATGTGTTTTCATAATCATAAATTATTAAGTTCCTCATTACAAGAGAGTGAGGATTTGGCAATATTTATTTAGTGACCATTTGAAATAGATGGCTTCCTCATAATGGTATTGTAACTCTATTACTTACTCAATGCTTTTATAGTATATCTTACAATTCCATAGAAGCTTAGGAATCAGCCTGCAAAATCATAGAAAAATAGCCCAAGTTTCAAAAATTAAACACTAGGAACATAAGAATCGAAAATCACATTTATAAACGTGGACGACATATATAAAATCTCATAAACATAAATATAACACTAGAAAAAAAATATACGAAACAGAAAAATGGAAGATAAATTTAGACAATTGAAGAGTTTTGAATAGTAGACAAAGATCTGATACTATTTCGATGAATTTTGTGCCAAGCGTCATCGCTATAACATGTCAAGTTCAAATTTTTAAGTCAAAACTCCAATAAAAGTTTCAAAATTATTTTAAAATGGAAGATAGGAAATTAAAATAAGAAAATTAAACTTGTCAAGTTAAAAAATTAATACTTCCTCGGTTCCTCCCACATTTAAGAAATACTAATACTTCCTCCCACGTTTAAGAAATACTAATACTTCCTCCCACGTTTGTTTGGCGGTATTTTGATTTATTTACTAAATCTTCCAATGCAAAAAAAAAAAAAAAGAAATTCTCCCACATTTTTTTGTGCTGCAGTTTGTAATTTATTTATATATTTAATAGCTTTTTACACTACAACAAGAAAAAGAAAGGAAAAAATAAATCATCCAAAAATTCAACCCCACGATTGATATCTTCCAAAACGTGGGTTTGGAACAACAATTTTTATCTACCTCCATAATTGATTCTTATCCACGTTTTCCTATGCAAATAATTATTTTTGCAGTTTTTTCGTTCAAGTATCCACATTAAGTCATTTGGTATTGCTCAAGACAATTGGCAATAGTAGGATAAAGTAAATAAATAAATAATGTAATAAAATTAGTGTAGTTAATTTTGCTAATATAGTTGCGAAGTGCAGCATTTCTAATTACATTAGATGTAGAATTCTTTTTTTTTTTTAATGATTTTTGTTGCTAAGTTATGTGGAAGTTGGAGGTAATTTTGTAACTATCGACACGAAAATCTGCAAAATTATTCAAGCAGTAAAATACCTAACAAATTAATTTACAGTAACATTTAAATTTCAAAAGATAAGTAATTAACCTTATCGCTAGGAAACAACTAACCCAAAGCTTACGTATTAAAAAAAAAACTATTGCTCTTAATTCAATCAGCAACATCTTCTTAATTAAAAACCTATTATTCTCAGATTTTACATCTAATCCAAACTATGCCACTAGATCTCTGCATTCTCACAAACGGTGATAACTGGTACAAACAATACACAGATGAAATTGTAAGCATAGCAAGGTTTCTTGGTCGCCCAAATATTCTCCAAGGGATATATATATATCTATCAAAACAGGCAACTTTTCAACCTATTAATTATATTATTACTTATTTATTTTTATATTGTTGCACCAACATTTATCAGTTGACGGGTTTATATAATAATATTTTCTACTATTTCATGAAAAAACAGAAGATGATAAATACTTTTTAAATATTTAAATGTGAACGTTATCCTGAATTTTTTTTCAATATCTTCAAGTACTTAAATAATAAAATTATAATTCAAGAAAAAATAGTAGAACTTGGATATAATTGAATGTATAGATATTCAGTGCATTGACATATTCATAAAATAACAACATTTGCATGCTTCTTTGTGTGTATCGTAATTTTTAAGTAACATTTTCTTATGAAAAACTATTTAATATTCTCCATACAACACGAGGTATGAATACTTGTAAGAATCTAAAATCACATTTATAAACGTGGACGACATATATAAAATCTCATAAATATCATAATTAGAGTATTCACGAGAAAGGAGTTTGTATGGAATGGTAAAAATATTTTTCTACTTATGTGTTATTTAAAGCTTTGAAATTTTAAATGAATGGAAGCTTGGCATGGTTGTAAAACGGTTTGAAGGTCTGGTGATTGCTTTTTCTGAGGTTGTGGGCTTGTGGCCTCTTCTTGGTTGAACGTTTCACATGAGATCTGAAAATGTAATATAGATATCGTTGTTAGAAAGGTGCAGCTTCTTCGATTTTTTTAGGTCATGTCAAATAGGGACGAACTTAGGATTTGAAGGTTACGGGTCACTTTTAGATTCAACCAAAATCTACTTGTAAAGAGTGTTCATTATTAATATATTATTATTTTCTAAGAACACATATATATACATATATTTTTTGCCGAACTTTACGGATGTCGATGACCCCCGGTATCAAAGCTTGGCATGCTGAAACTATAGGTTTGCATTTTGCTCTCTACGGATTGTTTCAATATTTTGATGGCTCAAGTATCAAAAAATTATGCTTTCTTGTAATTCCTCAAGTGAAGATTTACAAAATTTAGAATATTTTTACAAGATCGTGGGTTATTATTATTAAAGAGAGAATTTAGTATTTTACTGGCTTTGGTTAAGACTCAAAAAAAAAAAAAATTGCTCATTACTTAGCAAGAGAGTCTAAAAATTACGCTATCTTTTTCCTAGCTCAGTTTAATAAACTTGTTGGTTACTAATTCAATTTAATAAAATTCTTTGCTTAAGTAAAACAAAATCTTAACACAGTCACTCAACTTAATAAATTTATCATTATCTTTGTTTTGTAACAATAAAACCACATAACTAAACCCTTTATTAGAATACATAATTATCTCTCTATGATTGTTTCACTTTACCAGTTGTACTCTCATACTTTGCAGGAGTCCTATGACCCCTCTGTATTTGTTAGAAGTGTAATAAGTACCACATTTCCAAGCCATCACCAGTTTCAAAAGAAGAAGTGCAAATCACGCGCCAATCTTTGCGTGCCACGTATCATATTTATTTTGTTTTTAATTTTTGTTCCGTTTACCTTTTTATTTGTCTTTTAATCTTACTTTATTCTTTTTCTTTTGTGTTCTCTTTTCTGTCTCTCTTTCTTCACCATTTCTGATCCCTCTTGTACCCATATCTCCCCCCCCCCCCCCCCC